>JAQFXM010000745.1:0-42216 GCA_034693345.1 Entomobrya multifasciata | reverse complement strand
ATGGTAAATTACGTAATATTTGATGATATAGTTCATAATTCGAATGCATTTCATTGAAGAAAATTAATTTGTGCTCTCATCAAAGATTTTATTTCGAAATCATGACAAATGTCCAGGCTGAGATTTTTTCGTTGCGACGCCTATGGATACTACTACCAGTAGACATGCACTGCATTAAAAGGAACACTTCATATTTAATATTAAAATTATCCTTATAATCAACATCCTCGTCCCCATATTTTCAACCAATTTTGTTCACATTGAGTTGATTAATCGGTATGTGTCACCATCCAATATTCTCAAATAAAGACTTTCATATAATCATATTTAACTTTTGAAAATATACATTGATTCCCAAGAAAATCGTTATATATTATTATACTACCAATAAAGTCATAAAAATGAACAAACTATAAGACCCACATCCACCTCTCGTCTTTCTCTTTTTTTACGTGACATGCACACACAAAATAATAAATTTGCAATTATTACACCCATACCCATTAGTATTAAATCCTAGTATGCTTCTTAAATTCATATACTTTCTTCTTATGTAACGCAAATAAAACAAAAACACATAATCGATAATTTATGAAAAGCTCCTCCTTGTTAAACACTGCATTGTACATGATTACATCAAATCATTGCCGCAGAGAGTGTGTGAAGCCCATTAAATTTAACGTCTTTCCTTATTTCCGACCTTTAAAGAGAGAAATCGTGACAGCAACCAATCTTTTGGCTTCCTATAATTTCATTGTTTCTTTTCTACATCACCGCATCAAGTGCCCCATACATACTCCAAAAAAGCATAAAAAAGTGCATATCAAGTGCGTGTACTGACATTAGCCAACCGAAACCGTGTGAAAAAGTTAAAACAAGTTCTTTTCTCTTCTACTTGTCTCATTGTCTCTTTGCTGTACATATATAATTTTCCACAGTTGTCACTGTCACACCTCTCTCTCCACTGTCTCTACCACCACTGCCATATCATCCTTATCAACACCGAACCGAACATTTTATACATCATGTCGTCTTTTCACCCACGAGAATTTCTTTCCATCATTATAAAGAATGCAGAAGCCTTATTTCCTTTTCTCCTTTATTTTTCCATTTATGTCATCATTCATGATATTTTTGCCGATACCCCATTCCATTTTCACATTTCCATCTCATTTGCATAAACACGCACACGTTCACTTCACATTGCACAGTCGATACCAGCTGCACCGGGGGAAAAAATCAGCGTTTCACGTTGAAAATTATATTTAGTTCTATAACTATCGAATATTATGTACATTCTAAATGCGGCAGGTGGTATCGACATGTAACGAGCATGATTACCTCTCACTAACCAGAGACTATTTTAAATAGCCTACTAGTTTTCTGTGTTGCTATAATACGTCATTACGCCACCGCGATAAATTAAGACTCGAAAGTGGAAACGAAGTGATAAAAACTTTTTAGCTTCTTGGCAAATGTTGAAAGTTTAACAAGTTTGTTGGAGTATTTTTGTAATGCATGTGTATGTACATATTCAAGGAAAATATTTACTTAGCGTTTCGCAAAAGTGTATTTTTAGAATAAATGTTATTCCTTCAATGAGGTGAAAATAATAATGTCGATCATACATCATAAGGAAAATAATTTATTAACGCATAAGATTACAAACACACTTCTTTTATTTTCACACATTTCATAATGTTAGAGATCCCAATCAAAATACACCAGTAAGAGAGAGAAGTTGAGTAATGAACAAAAAACACAAGAAAATCATGGTGATATGATGCACCGCAGCAACAAAATGGTATATATAATGTACATGAGAATGCATGTATGTATATTTGTTGTAATAAGCTGCTGTATGTTTTACGCGTTTTTGCTCTTTGCTGCTTTCCCTATTTTCTCTGGCTTCTTCCACTGATGATGAAACAACTCTCGTCGAATTAAAACACTAGCTTTTGATTGAACTTTACCATTTTGATAAAATATATTCTGATGGCATCATCGTCATAGCAAGACATGAGCTGAATGCATGATCACGATTTCATCACACAGCCAATATATAAATGTGTAAGTAAACATCAAGACGAAAGATTACCTAACCACCCACAGAATCCAAGTTGTATGAAAAAAGAACAACAACTTTCATCATCCCTTGCGAAAAAATGTTAAAACATATGTATATCATAAATAGTTTCTCAACTATCTCAAAAAGTAAGACAGAAGTTTTCCCTTTAAAAAAGTAAAAGGAGACAGCAGGAAAGTTCAGAAGAAAACATGGTTCAAACTGGTTATCTCTTCGGTGTGTCTATCTATCATGCAAGTTGTTCCTTTAAAGTTTTCAAGTTAAAAAATTAAAGTCCGTGCTTGTCAGCAACATATTTACACATTACATTATATGAACAGCCCCGACCAAAATGAGCCTTCTGAGAAAGCGAAGAAATTTGATATCATTAAAAAATTTGTGTTTTCAATAACTCATAATTCAAGGTTGATGGTTTTGATGACCAAGATTGTAAACAAAATCACGGGAAAGTAGGTGTAAATTCGGAGGAAAAGGGTTCAAGAGGATAAATGTGCATGGATATAAATTCAATGTGAAACTTACTAAAAATAATGATCCCAACCCAGCAACAATTATAGACTTCTTGGAACAAGTGAAAGTGAGGGAGCATCCGATTTCTTTTACAGCAGATATGGTTGCAAGCATTCGTAATATTTTTTTTAACAGGTGCACATTCATACAAATAATGTAGATCTTCAGTCAATGGTTTCAACAAAAGCGGCATAAGAAATAATAGATGGAAAGCCAAAGCAGCGTTTGAAAAACTTACGAAATATAATAACATAACAAGAGACTTCAGACAGGAGTCAAGTGTTCCAGTTCTTTTCCTCCCTCGACTAAACTAAAACCTTCCTCTTTTACATAAAGTTTTTTTTCAGGTCTGTTGGCACTTTTGAAGAAAAAAAATATGCAGAAAAAAAAGTGAGCAGACATCGTGGATGGGTTTCGACTGCCACATCATCTCATATCTCTCACTCTCACCTTTCTCCTATTTTCCCACAAGTATTATTACATCGTGGTTTTTTTTACATAACAAAAAGATGTATGCACAGTACAAAGTTCGGCAGTAGGTGGTGTATGACATGAACCTTTTATTGTCAGGGAAGGACAAATGTCATCATATCATTTCCATTTGAAGACAAGTGACATACATAGTAGTAAATGATGAAGGACAAGATTTTATACCCACAATATTTAGGTATACCACTGCTTGTTGTTTTCTCATATAAATTTATATTTATTCAGCTACTTAAATTTATTATAACAGACTATCGCTTTTCGCTAGTCGCTTCGAATACTATAGTTGACTCAACTTTAAGGAACCATCATATTATACCATAACCATACAAAGTTTTGTTTGTATAATACCATGAGCAATGCCTTTAATTATGCATGCAGAAAAGATAAGGGGAAAAATCCCAATTTGAATCCCCGATGCGACACCCGTCAGAAATGTCAAAGAAGCATGACTTGGTGAGTTGGTCTATTGCTCGCAAAATGTATTAACGTGTGTACACAGAGCAGAGCACATCTGCGTTCAATTACCCTGTCCTCCGATCCCACGGAAGAATACATCAGAAAAAATGACTACATTAAAATGATGGGAAGGGGTGGTGATGGTGATGGTTATGATCGAAGTGAGTTGAAAGGTGACCTGACGTAAAAAAAACTATACTCTTCAGGTACATATTAACATACACACTAACACTATGGGAATTTATTTTAGTATTTTGCTGTTGAGCATTATTTAAAAAAACTATACAATTTGACCCGACAGGTATGCTACTGTATTTACTCCACTAGTCACTATTGGTCCCGTTGTTAAAATATTTTTTCAAGGTGAATTCAATCACTGATCACGAATATTGTTATTCTTGCCCAAAAAAGATAAACCTTCTTGAATTTCACGTATTCAATGTGTGACTTAAATGTACACATATTTTACTTGGCGATTGCTTATTCATTTATTCTCCTGGATAAGTAAATATGCTGGGAAAACTCGCATCTGATATATACTTTCAAAACTAAAAAGGGACTAGAAAGGGTTGGTATATTTGGATGGCTTATGAAACTCGTAAATACGCATTTTCTCTGGACAAAAGGACCGTTGTTCCAGAAATCTGGAATGGAGAATCCATAAGAATGCGAGGGTACTTTTTTACGGAGCAAATCATCTGCATAGCACTAGCCAAAAGACGACGAATAGCAGGTCAAAACGAAAGAATGCAGAACAAAAAACAAACAGCATAATTGGGTAAACGCATTGCACAAGAATATTTTTTAATAAAACGAGAACGATTTAGGACATATAAAAATAATACAGACTATTTTTTGCCTTAATTTGCAGACATGCTTACTTGCATATTTTTAGAATGTTATTTTTGGACGGTAACATAAATGCTAAATTTAGCAACGTTTGTTGTGGTTTTATTGAGAAGAGCAGCAGCAGACAATAAATTTTTGTTTGAAAATCATAGTTCTACAAATTATATATTAACAGTTAACAAACAGTGATTTAAGTCTGTAACTAGATATATTGCAAGTTAAATTATATGCGGGTTGTAATAATATGTGTACTAGACTAAATTAAAAATTAATATATATGCATGTTTGCTTTTGATTATATGTAGATTGGTAATGAATGTGTTTTGTAATGCATTGATTTTTTTGGCGATGGATGATGAAATGACATACCAACTTTATCTAACGAAGATGGCTTAAGAATTTGCAATGCTCCCGTCCATCCATCCCCAATTTTGTCTGGGCAGACAGGAAGTGACGAGCGTGTATCCTGATCATCATCATCAATATAAAATTAGTAAATTCCTGCGAATGACTGAAACAATATATGAAAAATGAACCCTCGTTCAAAACAATTTTCATTCCATTTTTTCTTTAGCCCCGGAAGTCCTACGAGTTGATTTCAAATTTAAGTTTAAAAAAATAACAAAAGTACAAAATGACTCAAAGACACAAAATAAAAATATTATGCGTACAAACCTCTTACTTCAACAAACACATCTCTAATAAAAAATATTGAAGAGCAGCCTTTGCTACATAATTTGAATTCGTGAACTAAAAGATGGTGTTTCAAAGAATACAACAAAAAAGAATACAGTGTTATGCTGCTGCTATGTACTGATGACATGATAATTTACTTGAATTCAAGACATGCCATTTCAGCTTATCATAAATTTATTGTAATTTCATAATTTATGGTTACCCAATAAATAAGTATGATTGATCCTACGCATGTGTCACTATGACCCGTTTCATAGTCTTTTAGGCACTGTGAGTTTATTTTGCTAATTTCGACCAACATTTACGTTGTACGTGAGCCCAAAGTACTATTGTAAAGCATTCTTGGCAAATATTTTCGGAAACCCCGAAAATGAATTAACACGACTTGACAAATCTTACATACATTATGTGTTTGTACTTTGTACGTCAATCCTGTATATGAAGTACAAGTCAAGAAAAGAAGCCACAAACATCAATCATAAAAACGAAATCATAATTTCACTGAAAGAAAGTTTTGTAAGCATAATGATATTGCAAACGTGCTGTTATAATAATAACTAATGAATTAAACATGCTGAACGGTTTATTTATTAGTTTGATAGTGAAAGAGGTGAATAAATGGAAAGCTGTCAAGTGACGTGAGTGTTAATTAAATTCAGCTTGTTACATAAAAAATCTTTTTATAGATGAATGGCGTCAAAGGTATTTTTTTACAACCGTCTTTTAAACAATATAACTTTTGTTTGTCAGTGTAACATCATATGTAACAAATAAGGTACTTACTTGTCTTGTGGCGGCATTTGAAAATGGTGACAATCTTTCCGAAGTATCCGAGCCACAGGAAGAGCTTTCACTCAGCTGCTCGGAATTTCCAAATTTCCTCGCTGCTCGAGGCGATGGCGGTGGTGGCCTGCGACTACAAACCTGTGACTGAATGTGTTCACAGATTCTGCGGAAACGACGAATATTTCCTGACAACAGGATGAAGGTGATGGCATAAAGGAACTCGCGTTCCGACGTTGTCTGCGCATGATGACCTGGAGGTTTTGGGACGGGTGAGATGTCAACTTGAAAGCGAACTTGACGCTGGAACATGGCAGGGCCGGATGAGCCTCGCTTGTACTCCACTTTGAACGACATCGGGCTTGCGACACTATGACTCAGTTCTGCTATCTGTTTACAGACACACATTCAAAAAAAGGGAATGTAATATTTTTATTTATTAAAACCAACAAACTAACAATAAGTACAGCCTCTAAATATGTATTTCATTTCTCATTTCATGTTCTCAACTTACCGACAAGAAAGCGTGAATAAGATCAGCCTTAACAGTAGCTAATGGTTTTCCTCGGACTAGGATTGTGTACGCCTCGTCTCTCTCCGATCCCATGAGACTGCCAAACCAAGACCGTTTCGTCAGTTCGGGTGAGCTCTCGGGTGTCAGGTGAACTTCCTCATTTGATGCTATTGTTGTTTAGAATGAAAGAAATATATATCAAGAGAAAATGAATAAAAAATATATTTTTCCATACATATACAAAAGTGCACATTCAACATTCACATTAGACCACCATTTTTCTTTAAACAAGTTAACCTCATTCCCCCCACCTTTTGTTCAAAATTACATTTTCAACAACGTGCCCGTCCTCTTTTACCTTCTTAGCAGAATAATAATCAAGCTAAATAATAGACATATTACCCCAACCTCGCCCCATCCACTACTAACACTACTACTCACTCAACTTGATTAAGCCCTCAAGAAAATATTATCTGCTGGATTCAGCGTATTATTCACATTACACTCCTGAATAGCACAATAGAACAGGCAGAGAAACAAGTCATGGCAATATTTAAACTGGGAGAAAGTCAGAATATCCGAGCAATTTGCTTCTCTCTCTATAAAATAATAATAATAAAATCCAACATTGAGGATCCAAGTTATTTTCCTTCCGTTCTTCTTTCTCCTACTTACTTTTCTTTAACCTACTTTCTTCCTTCCTTGCTCTCTTTTGTCATTAGAATCCCTTGTACCTCGCAACACATTTGTATTCTTGATTTCTTTTTCTATAATATGTCTTCTTATTTCTTTCTTTCTTTTTTCGCTGGCCTACCTTTTTTTTACTCCTCGTATTTCACTTGAGGAGAAGAACAAGGAAATAATAAAAAGTGAACATGAAAAAAGAAAAGTAGCCGGTGGCAAAAGAATCATTCAGGAAGTATAAAGGCTGACAAAAGGAGAAGATTATAACCCGCCTGGCTGCTGGTAGCCGATTCTATTGTATTGACGTTGTTCTTACTGATCACGAAGATGAGTTTCAACAATAAACATTTCACATAATGTAGAAACTCGGCTCGATATTAAATATTTTTTTCGTACACTACTAAACTATATTGAGTTTGGAACTAGGTTAGCATTATTACCAAGGCACTTGAAGAAAAGGAGAAAAAAGCTAAATGTCTCATACATAATACCCTGTGGTACTACTGACAAAAGTAAAAAAATGACCCAGAGAAATAAACCTTGTTTCATTCATGAAAATCATTATCATTACCTGTACCATCATCACTTCAGTAACAAAATGGAAATTCATGACATGAACATTGTTCATTGTTCTTTTTTGCTGTCCAAACTATATTTTTGGATGGTTTAACATTTAGACTATTTTAAAATAGGATATTTCCATATTGGTTCAAAATTGGCTACTTTTGAAAAGCTGGTTTCTCGAAACGTGAAGCCCTGACATCTGTGCAAATGACCCTCATCTAATTCTATGCCTACATATTTGACTGCTTTGCAAAAAGGGGAAAATAATAAAACATTCTTATGATTGCATGTTAGTTAATACAGTAGAAAACAATGACAACCAAGTAGACAGATGCCTGCAGCATTTTTTTTGGGTTGAATGTACAAGACAAATATATATACAAACTATGAGTGTAAGTGAGATAACTTTATAGTCTGTGAATGAATGACGACCATGTTCCACAGCTTTCTCTTAACAACAGAAAAATATACGGGCATTTTACATTTGCTATGTAGCCGAATAGAAGAGAACATGAAAACTTTTTTTCCTTCCCATGTAGGTTCACATTCTGCCATATTCCCAGTTGTCAAGACCTAATATGTTCATTTTTATCCAACCGTCTAAATTTTGAACTTTCATCATGTTTTTGTGATGATGATGAGGTGGGTCCTGGACACACACTTTATTCTTAGAAAAACCACCAGCACTGCACTAGTACAGTACCTACAATCTCATTATCATCATAGAACCACAAGCATCGGAACTCTGTCAGACCAGACCTCTGTGCTGACGTCTTTGTCTAGAAGAACAAAAGAGGAACAATAGGAAACAAGATGGAAATGAACAAGTTCCGTTGACTCTTCTTCCTTTTGTCTTCATATGCATGGCTCTTAATTCTTTATCACCTTTTCTTCCTTGTCATTCTTTATTTACACCAGAGTATGTACATAATACTCTTCTTAACGCGTTTTGCTACCATTTCACTTTTTTTATCCTTTATCGCTTGACATGCTCGACTGAACTGAGTGAGAGATTAGGTTCTTAACTTGTCACAGTTATCAAGTTGACGACGGCACAGCGCCCGACCGAACAACATGATAGTAAAATGCTTGAGAGTTCTCTACCAGTTTTACAAAATGTAACAAATTTTACATAAACCCTACCAATCTCCTTGTCACATCTCGTTGACATGTTAAGGCAAAGGAACAGAAAGTGAAAGAAAGTCTTCTCTACCATCAACCATACCACCAAAACACGACCACTCACTTTTTTTGTTGTTGAGCTCATAAGCAGTCATTACATTGAAACATGTTGATCATCAACAGGGAAATGTATATATGTTATATATGTAGATATGATATACTCCTGCCACTTTTTATTGCAATTTCTTTTGTTACTAAATAGTCAATTAATCAAGAAAATTATTTTCGTAACTTTCATTGTTCGCTCTATTAGTTGGGTGACTTTATTAAGACCCACAATGGGGAGGGACATCATAAGATTACTAGGTGGGAATATGATAAAATGACTGTCCGCAATCTAGCGTCAAAATGTTTTATATTCTACATATCGCAATAATTTGGTTAAACTGGTGTACACTCCATAAATCAAATTCGTAGTTACGTTGAAGTTGTATATTTTTTGTGAAACAAATTTTTAATCGCTGGCGGCCCTGAGTCTTAAATATTTTATTGAGAACCTTATTTACAAAATGTTTTAACCAACGAGCAGAGATATATGTACATATAATCAAGCACATTTCTTCCTAGTTGTACTCTTTTGTTTTTCTTGGAGCCCCTGCTTTTCTAGCTTGGTACATAAGTAGTCTTGACATGAAGAAACAATAAAAAAAAATGAAGCTTATCTTTCTTTCGGTCTTACATGCAAAATAGGCTGTGTGACTCCACTGTGTTAAAGTCATGTCGGTGACAGCATCTTTAGGCTTCAGTTTTTAGAGGGCTGATGGTTTTGTTTTCGTGAAAACTTTTAGACTCATATATTTGAATGAATTGTGCTTTCGGGTGGGACTGGGACTACATGCAAATTTTCGTACACGCTACACGCACGAATGACTTTTTTCATGTCTTTAGTCAAACTCAAGCAAGTTTTGATAATATTTTGCTACGTATTTTATAATACATCTGCATCTGCCTTTTCCTCTAATACTTGCTCTACTGTACAGTGATGCCTATAATTTCCGAACCTACACCTTCAACAGGCCAGTTTATGAAACTTAAAGCGCGACAACTGTTAATATGGCATGTTGACAATGGGAGAGGATGGTGAAGGTGTGCCAATGACTCTATTAGTGATCGATCACAATATAGTTTACTCACAGCAGAGTAAATGTAATCATTGAAGGATGCTGAAAAAGAAGGGATGGCATTGTCAAGTAGAGAAAAAGGATCAACAAAAACCCACCACAAACCATGATTGGTGTCGGCAAAGAAGAAAGACTCTATGACTCGGATCAAGAAAAGGTGAAAAAGAGAATCGTATTATGCTGCTCGACTGCACTTTACTTAATTTCACATTTCTCATTCATCTTTCTCTTTTTTGTTGCCCCTTCATGCGATCTCTTAAGCCAAAGACAGGATGAACTTTTTCCGAGATATGTAAACAGAAACAGCAATTGCCTTATAACCTCATATGTGTGTCCAGTGAGATTGTCACACAAAAAAAGTATTTTGCGTCGTTGTCACATGGAAGCAGAAGCCATGCTTTGGGATGATGAGCCCTCGCCCACTGAACAAATAAGAAGTGGAAAGAATCTTGTGACTTTTCCTAGGCTTATCATCATCTTCATCCTTACTATCAACAGCAAGTGTGAGCCACAGCTCGTCTAACAAGCATGCATACTGGTAAAAGAGTAAGCATGTTTTTCTTTCTTCAGCTCATCCGTCCGTGCTGCTCGTATGGAAATTACTTTGGGGAGACCTTTAATTAGTTTTCCACTCACTTTCACTTTCAAAAGAAGAAGCTGTGTCATCTTAATCATCATCATCATCCTTTTACAGGGAATCATGTAGGATGAAAAAAATCTTTACCAGATAGGATTTCCTCAGTATTGTCCCCATGTCATTAGCAAGAGCCACTACCAATTTTACTTAGACTGACTTGACTACAAACTACTTGCAGACGTCTGCTTTCCACTCAGCCATAATCAAAACCTATTGTCATCGTTCTCATCAACTTAAACTATGCCCTACACAATAGAATAGTACCTTTCTCTAACAGAAACACCGGAAAAATCAGAAATTTTCGCCAAGTTGTTCTACATTGCTTTCCAGGAATACTCAAGAGTATCATCCTAATTTTTTAGAACTGAGTGGAATGTTTAAAATTGCTGGCTAAATATATCCAATGTTAAATATTATTTCAAGATAAAATATGCAAGATGAAAGTTTCTTCAACTCAGGTCATCTCATAACCACTGTTATTAGACATGTTGAGCTTAATTTGTATTCAATTATTCATTAGTGTGCCTGAGATGCCACTTGAGTAGATAATTTCGTTAAGAAAAGTATGTACTTTGGTGTTACAAAGGTAAAAGAGCACTCTTGAAGTAGTGAAAATCGTAATGTATTGTGTTTGAACTTTAGCCCTTTTCATTAACTTAACAGCATTTTTTATTCTAGCATACATACATACATCGAAATGATTTTAAGACGCACCTTTCCTACGTTTTTAATTACTGTTAATGACCAGCATGCTTGTCGTGTAGTGGAACGCAATAACCATCTACTTGTCAGTGTAATCATTTTGATGTCAAAAGTATGTGGCTGCTACTAGGAGGGGGGTTCAGAAATGTTTATCTCACTTTAATATCTGTCCACGACATAAAAAGTATACTTAAAATGCCTGATTTCCATGACAAGTCCACATAATCCCGTTCCAGAGTTTAAAAATGACCGCATGGTACTGCTCTCCTGAAACCGTTTTTTTTGTTCACTGGCATGAGATAGAGTTTCCATTGACTATCATACAGTACACTGATACGAGTAAGGCGAACTAAAAGATGAAGCTTTCATAATGGGCGTGGTCGTTTTTGTGAAGTAAGATAAAAGATTAAAGATCTAACCAATATTCTATTTTCCCATCAATTTATTCATATTTACTTTTCCTTTCCATGAAAGATTTGGAGGGAAAAAAGGCAATCATTTCGTTTTTATTTTAAGTGAACATGATGTGATGATTGCCTATCTGATATGCATACGCATATAAAACTCGTACAAATACTTCGGTAGCAACAGCAGAAATTGTTGCTCTTCCATCTTGTTTGCTCTCATGTCAAAACTAATTTAAATGGAAAATTCAAGGGAAATAAAACCAATGAACCTAAGCAACAACTTATGCTATTTCAGAGTCAAAAGTCATGGTTTAGTACTAGGTTCATGCCTTTATCGTATACTCGATTGCGGATAAGATATTCTATCTGGTAGCTATGTACGTTTCCACCCACGCAAGAGTATCCAGTCATAGCGATCATCTTACAAACATGTAACTGTTACACTTTACCTTACGAATCTCTCTCAAAAGTCTAATCCAATGAAGAAAATAAAACAAAAGAGAAATGAAAGGAGTTACTTTATGTCTCTAGGCAGTGTGGATACGTTTTGCTGGACTACGTACAAGTTCTAGTACGCTCACTTGGTTTTCTTGGAGGCACACTTTTGTTTAGCAGTCCGTAAGTGTTTGTCTGTGTGCTATTCACCACACCATCAGAAAGAGAAAAAAGAAGAGATTTATAAGGTAACTTAACAACTGTCACCTTTGTTTCCAATTTTCTTCGTAATATCAACAATGACAGTAATCAAGCCGACAAGTAAGAACCACCACAACCACTTCATCATCAACATTGTCATCATTTCTACCATCATCTTCGCACTTTTATCGTGAAAGTACGAGAAAGTGTTAAAGCCAGTTCTTACCATAACAATAATAATAATGGAAAGGAGAAATATTTAATAATAAAAAATCCAAGCACATCCGCTCACACACAAAGTTGGTCAATCTCCTCTCTCGGCTCCTTCTCCAAAAAATACCCAGACATACATAGTCCCATCCGCTTAAAACGTATACATATTATTTTTGCAAGCATACTCCCTCTCCCCATATCTTCAATTCAACGCCACCGACTGGACGAGAATAATAAAGGGCATGGCACCATGTACCAAATATGTATAGCGTGTTCAACACCACCAAACAGCTCACCATTGCCACCAGTATCAGAACCGTCATTACCTAAAACGCATCAGTTTTCACTCATTCTCAGTTGCTCACTCCAGCGTCGGGGTATTCTTCCCTTTTTTTTGTTCGTCCTTGTCACTTTCTCTCTCGCCAGCTTTTCTCGTGTCATCATAATAGGAGCGCAGACGATGGTGGCAGTGTGGTGATGGTGGTAAAATTAGCGAGGAAATGGATATTTTCCTGAGTGCACTGCTTACAATTGTGAAAAGCTGAAAAGAAAATACTTTCTTCCATTCAGATGACACACACTCACACTAAGGCATAGGCCAGCAGCGTACTCCCAAAAATACCACGAGATCCACAACGCTCACACTGTATGATTTTGTTGACTATGTAAACCATGCAATATGGACTGAATGAGACCAAGACAAGTACATAGTTTTGTAGTATGGCTTATATGTACATACTATGTGGTAATCTACGCAGTGGAGTGAAAGCACACCAAAGCAATTGCCAGCTATTCCCTGTGCTGTGGCTTTCCAGCTTCACACATTTTTTCTTCGAGTTCTCCTTTTTCTCCCATGTATGTAATGTCATCATTGCATTTATACACCAAAACCACCAACATGACTTCAAGTAGCTGTTATACGGTTACCTACTGCACCTGCATCATTTTCTTATAGACCTATAATATTCCTTTCGGATGAAAGGAGGAAACTCTATAAATATTATGATAGGTGGCAATGATGACCGTTTCAACGACACTACCAGTATAGCTATTCTAGCCATCATCACATTGCCAACTTTTACCTTGATACTTTCACCGAGAGAAAAAAAATGACGAGACAAGCAGAAGCGATGGCAATAATGATTGGTATTATTATTACTACACTTGTAGTCTTATATAACTTTTCTTCAATTATCTGACAAATACTATCATAAGTTTCCTCATTCCTTTTCATTCAACGACCCATCACACTCCTTTGTTTCCCTTTTATAAAAGCTTTACACAAGCGGGCAATGATATCTGTAACGACTGACGTCATTCATGGCATGTAATCACCATCATCTTACACAAACTCAAGCTCCGTATTTGGTACGGAATCAGGATAAATGGGAGAGATAAAAACCATTTAAAAAAGAGAGGTAGTGGGACAGGGCCAAACTAAAAACTATCCTCGAGCAAAAGACCACTCACTCAAGGGATGTATAATACCACATGAAATTCCTGTCTTTACTTTATTTTAATTGATCGTTTAGCTCAAATAATCTACCAAATGCATGTTGAAGACATGTACAACTTTAAAATATCCCAAACCCAAACTTTCAGAAAGAGTTTCAAATCTGCCAACAAAATGTAAAAAAACAAAAGATAACATTTCCCACTGAATACCGTAAAAACACGGTAAAAGCAGTTTCCTACTCAAAGAGACACCTTTTACTACATGTAACTCTAATCGAAAGAAAAATAACATAAACACAAGGTCATCTGATAACAATAATGATCATGATCATCGTCATCTACGGATGCTCTGCTGCGGTGGTGGCATTCTGTGTCGGCCGAATTTTTTTTCTCGGTTCATCATCATGATGATCATCTTGGTCGTAATAATGATTACTATAATAATACCCAGTACCTTCCATAAAGTAGCCTATCACACGCCTAGCTTTATGGTACGAAAAAAGCGTTTTAGAAGGAGATATAAGTCGTTGTGGTTGATAGTAAAGTGGGAAAATTCGGCCGTCACATCGCACCACTCCACTACATACTTTTTTCTTTTCTCTCTCGCAATATTCTTCATGCAAACTATAAACTATGTCGCATAAAAATGTGCTGATGATGTGCTGGTGTGTAGTCGAGTAAAAATACAAGGGGAATGTAATAGAATCATCGTCATATGATCACGATCGCAGTCGTCGTTTCTCATAAAAAATACTAACCAAAAAACTTGGTGGTTATTATGGGTAGGCGTAAAGAGGAGGAAAAAAATGGCTAAAGCTGTGTACTCTACTCTTATTCTCCAGTTTTTTTTCGGTGGTGTTTGGTTTGTTGGATGGATGGGGTAGTAGTATAATATGCGGTGTAGTCATGACTCGCTGGCGCTTTAAGACCGTGGAAGTTGTGGATTTATTGCAAGAAAGTAGTTGAAAGTATAAATATGATGGTAGTAGTGGATGATGATGATGATGTGTCGCTGTGGAATTCAACTGATCGATATTAACTAGTTTGCCATTGCTATTGCCTGCTACCACGGCTATTACCACATGAAGAAAAGAGAGAAACCAAACAACCAGTAAGCATTATTCACTATAATAATCGTGCCAGCAGCCAGTAGAATAATGTAAAGTAAACCAGGGACAGCGAGAGATGCAACTTTCCTTTTAGCTTGGCTAACATCTGTATATACAGTTCAAAATTTAAACAAAAAATGCATTTGTGAAAGAAGTTGTGGTAGTTGTGATACTGGTCTGTTTCAGGGATGTGAAGCGAGAGAGAAAATGGAAGGAAGAACAGTTGGAAAAAGTAACTTTTTCTTTTCCTTGAGGCTATCATCATGACCATCATCCTTGTGATGTTGAAATGGAAGTAGTAATAGTTGTAGTAGTAGTCATTATAAAGATATGGGGATGCTACTAATTATAGAATTGATTTTTCAGAAGAACAAATAAAAAAGTTGAATGTGCACTTATACATCACCCTAACCATATCAGACAGACAGCTTTGATTAATTCTTTTTACAAAATAGTTGTGATGAGGAAGTCGTTAGAGTTATTATAGGAATTCTTTTTGAAATAAAAAGAGTAAAGAAATCTGTACTATTTTTTGCAAACCTTGTAGTTTTCTCCGATGAAATCGTGGTGAGCCGAGGAAACTATTTTTCAGTGTATTGAGCCTGGACCTCCAATGAGCGAGATGAGGTGATCCTGGTGGTGTTGGACTAGGAAGAACAGTACTAGGCAGTCCACCACTTCCCACTACTCCACCACCTTGATGCTCTTGGTTGTGAGAGTGGTCATTATTGAGGCCACCGGAAGAGCTCTGGTTTGCAACTCGATGCGGCATCTTTGGCGATGGGACGGGTGACGAAGGTATGGAGCTGGACAGCGGTGAGTGGTTAGTCAGATGAAGACTAGGTCGGCGGTGTCGACTGCGTTCACAAAAAGGAAACATGAAAAGAAACAAAGAAAAAACCATCATCATCATCATGCTCATCATCAACATCTTGTTCGTCATCATCAATCCCCATCAATCTGACTTAAACCTTCTTTTCTCTGTTTTCTTTTACAATTCCGTAGTACTTTAACCAAGCTTGTTGTACACTTATCAAAATACTATATAAAAATGCCCTGATTGTCTGTATCCGGTAATCATGTCCGTCTCCCCATTAGATCAAAAATACATTTAAAAAAAATTCATACTTGTTTTACTTGCAAAAATATCTGATTGCAAGGTGGCGAGAATCAATCTAATGAAACGGCTACCGTATTTTATCATTTTCCCAATTCCCGCGAAAATTCAAAACTAAAGTCCTAGTTTCAAATTTGAGATACTTCTTCAATAAAAAATGGCGGTAAAGTACAAATTCAGAACCAGAAGTCAAATCTTTTTTCTCTCTTTTTTCAAATGAACAGTACTCACTTTTACCTTTACAACGATTTGTTTTACCTGATGTTGGCTTTGCACAACATCTTTGCTCGCGCCCACTCTCTCTCTCTATTTCTCTTTCTTCTTACAAGCAAAAGCAACACACATATATAATGCCACAATATTCTACTTACAACAAGGCAAGGCAGGAGGTTAAGTCGTGACAAATTACTTGAGCCCTTCCTTTCTTTCTTTTCTTTCTGCAACTAACTTACTTGTCTTACTTAAACTTATATTCTTGTAGCTCACTCATCTCAACCTTTTTTCAACCATTATCATTTGCCATTCCATACCAAACAATCTTCACAGAGAATAAAAAATATATAAAGTAACAGAAGAAAATAGTATGAAACGTAAGACAAGCCTATAAGCTATATGTAATATCATCTCCTCTTGTGTTCCTTTTCTTCCTACTCACTCAACTCTTTCGACTTGACTTCCACTGAAAAACCTCTACTCTAAGTCGTCGTTGTCGACCTCTGCCATATTGTGTGCACCACACCATCACATTCCTTTACTTCTGCCACGAAAAAAAACTAATGATATTTTCTCTCCCTTTTTCTCCTCTTCTTTTCGACTCCTCCTTTTCAATTCAACTGAAAAAGAGGGAGAGATTTTTTTCAAAAGAAATAGAAAACATGCTCTGGTGTGTTTGCATCCACAATAGATTCACACACTTGCATTTGTCCAGGTCAAACAAATGGTGACTTTACTCTATTTGCTACTTATATTCTTGTTTTTTACTAGGAAAACAAAAATTGAAAGAAAATCAACAAACGTACACTGAAATACATTTAACGAAATGATCTTTCATCATGCCAATGTGAATGTGGCCTTGTGTAAGTAAAACAATTGGAAAATTATGGAGCATAAAGAAGAAAGCTTGGGAAATATCTGAACTGGAGTATTTTTCTAATTCAAGCAGCAGAAACCCAAGTTTACATAGCGTTCACTACTTTTCGTTCCTCGTAGCCATATTATTATGACGTTAGGATCAAAGTCAAGCTATTTATATAACTACTTAAGTATAATAGTTTGTCTGCCTTTCAAGTTTATTGCCACGCCTTATTATTCGTCTGTGGAAAACAATAATAAATAGGTATAACTCATGTTTATTTTTGACGTAAGAGAATCGAAATCTTCGAACAAATAAAAAGAAAATTATGATGGAGAGAGGCCTTTTAAAATTTAAACCTATTTGACAGCTCTGTGTTAACAAATAACGAATCTGCACCAAAAATAAAATCATACTCGAATTCATATTTAATATACTTTGAAAAGGGTTGACGATAACTGCTGCCTAAAAACCAGCATCCTTAATTAATACTGGATCATTGCGTAAGCAGAATTATGGGCTACGTGAATGTGAACAAATTCAAAAATAGATCACTTATTTCGGGTTCAGTCTGACTTTGCATGTTACCAAACAATTACAAATCAAGCAATCAATATTTTATAAAGTCAGTTTACTTATCTAGAGAATTGTCATTGAATGATCTGCAACACTCAGAGATGCAGATGCTATAGTGCTAATTGACCTAGGAAAAAATGAGCCTATTTTTGCAAAAATGCTTCCAGCTTCAATGAATTACTCCATTATATCAATAGCTCAAAGAAAAATTATCCTGATTCATTCGTTCATTGATTTTTAGCCTGTTTTGATGTAATCCACTTTTCCAGTAACCAAATAATACATACAGCACCGGCAAAAGTAAAAAGGGTAAAATGTGTCTATATTCCAAGAATCATTCACCAGTAGAATAAACAATTTGAAATGGATTCAAAACACGAAAATGATACCACGTACACGGTTGCTTACTAGATTTCATTTGAAAATGAAAAGAAGACATACATGCAACACATACATGTAGCTTTCACTATTTATATACTCTTGTGTGGGAAGTTATATATTTGTAATATAGTTAATTCTTGGAAGTTAAAAAAGTGCTCTCTGATGTATAGAAATGGGTATTACTCTACCAACTCTAGATAGTTATTGCTCCTATCTGTTGTGTCTGTTGTAACAGAAAGAAACCATTAATGATTTACGATCAACTTGTTTTCCCCCTTAGCCTTTTTCCCTGTTAGAGATACATATTCGCAGCGTGACGTGACTGACTGCTTTTTTGCTTATTTTTGTGTTGGTGAGCAACCAAGTACTTTCTACATGCCTATTCTTAATAATAAAAAAACTATTAGTGTTAAGTTGAGTTGTTTGGTCAGCCAACTTACACAAAGAAAAAGGGTATGAAACCCATTTTCATTATATATGTATTCATATTTTTATAGGGTAGATTTGCTATTATTATTATTCACTCGGCGCGGTGCGATATGATATTATGGTAAGGGCATATCATCAGCTTGACATATCAAAAAAAACCTAATCCATGTCCATTTCACTTCTTCTTACAAGCAATAATCGTAATAGAAAAAGTCATGTTATTATTTTGATGATGTCCATAACAGTCGGCTTGGATGACTTTCTGTACCGCTGGAATGAAAAAGCAGGTGGATTTTTTCAGCTTTTTTTATGTGATATAATGATAGCATCTATATATCTATAAAGGTAACGGTTGGACTGTCATCGTCCTTCCAATACATTTTACATTTACTGTTATTAAGTTTCATTTCATTGCTGTATTGTTCATCTAGCTAAAAATCATCATGCTTATGACCTTCATACTTTATGTTGTTGTTAATATGCACATATAATTTGAGAGTGCCCATTAAAAACATTTCTACTAAAATATGCCTAAATCGTATATTTAATTGGAATTTTATGTGACCTCACATCGCTAACAATAGTATGCATAAAATAACTGGTATTCGAAAGTAGTTAAATAGAAAGGAAATCATGAAAACGATGTGAAGTTCTCGTGGGCGAACATAAATTTTAATTGATAATTAATACAAATGTAAGGCCATGTTGAAATTGCACTTTTTAGCAACTGCGTGAAAAGTTGACATAAAATTAGGCGTAAAAACTTTGCTTGCCTTCGGATCATTTTAACGACTTCCGAAACTCAGCAAGAACTCTGACTCGCCTACTAGTCAAGTAACAAACTTATCTTTAGACTCGTTCAAACTTGTTAACAAATCAGTGTTCAGAGAAACATCATCTCCTGTCGTTACAAAGAAAGCCCATACAAGATGATGTGGATCATGATCATGAGATGCTCAACATAAAACATGGCCATCATATTACGAGTCCATGAACACCGTTAACTTGTAGTAGGTATGTACAAGTAAAATAATCGCAGTAGGGCAGTTAACATGAAGAAATGGCAGCTCTGGAATAAAATGTTATTTGATCCTCGCAGCTAGTTGGCTGTCAGTGAGCCCATGAGCTATTAAAGGTATGGACATTTATACATCCTATAAAACATATTCATGTACATCCGCTCTCTAACAAATAATAATGATCATTTTTGCCCGTACAAAAACCGACTACACGCTGGTAACTGAAGATAATAATAGTTGCAATAATAAGCCTATTTTCCCTTATCAGTGCTAATATGTACTCATGTTCATATATTTCCAAGTTTTACAAAGACAACTAAATGCTGACTACTGAATAACTATGATAAAACTACTAAAATCAGCTATCCTATTTCTTATTTCCATGTGTATCTGGTATGTGCAGGCAAAACTGTTAACCTAAAAATGAGGTCCGTCCTCTTCTGGTTTGTACGAGGAAAGAAGAATAGAAATAATCAACTACATGCCAGATAATTGCTAGTAGACCAAAAAGGACTTGCTATAAAAAAAGAGTTAATTCTAAGTAAATTCGAAAATGTGTACATAATATGCATTTGACTAGAAATTAATATCTTGTTTAATGATCGAAAGAAGAAGTAGAAATAACATTTTGCTGATGCTGTCCTTGTTGTCGTTATAACTCACTAATAACAATTATTATTGCTTCCCGTTGTGTTTAAAGTGCATGCACGTGTTTGACGTCAACCTTCACCAGAAACATCAATAACACGATCATCACTTACCAAAAGGTTACAGTTTACTGTGTGTGCAAAGTAGAGAGAGAAGGAGAGCGGTCTCGTAATAAAAATACTCTCCTTTGGCAAAAACTGCTGAGGCAAAAGCAGGTTACCGTGAAATTTTTTAATTAGAGAGAAGTACAATAAAAATACAAAACAAGCAATAAAAATCTATTACGGAGATCTAGTCCAGTCATCAGGAAATTTTTAATGAAAATGTGATGAAATAGTAGTCTCATTAAATTGCGTTCTTGTATAAGTTGACTTACTTGTACAGGTGTCGTCTGGGAGTGATGGGGGATCCTTCGCTGATCCTGTCAAACTGATATGCAGTCGGGTTCCCATTCACCTTGTCAATTCGCTTTCTTGGTGGGTCCAAACAATTGGTAGGAGTGGATGTCGATGTGGTCGAGTCCCAGCGTGCGATGAGCTCTGTTTCATCCTCCCTTGACGGTTTTCTCCGTTTACGGTCCAGCAACAGGAAATAAATGACTTTCTCAGTGTTGTGACTAAAAATGCAAAAAAAAATTATTTCGATTATTTCTAATTATCAAAAAAATGCAACATTTTTCATAAAAACTTTCACATTTTAGTTATCATGATCATACTTTTCACTTTTTATGAAAATCCATCCCATATGGGACTTTTTTCTTGTCTGAAAAAATCTACCTAAGTTTTTTATGTGTATATAAGCCTTCACTCAACTCTGCTCCGTAACAGGAGACATGTAATAATAGCACACACTTCCAAGCGTATTAAATGGAGAAAGCTGCTTATACTTCACCCGCTACTTGTTCCATCACACACTCATTTCCGAAATAGTCTGCTTCCTCAACAAGGTAATTCCTGGGTTCCCTTTGATGTTCTTTTTTGCGGAGGCTTCAACGTATCAACTATTCGAGAAAGAAAAGTAGGCTAAGGAGATCAGACACCTAACAGTCTCCTTCTCTTGTTCCACTATTTATTATCTTGTTCTTCTTCTCTTATTTTTTTCAGCGGAAGAACCAAGAAACTGAACAAGCTCATCTATCACCTAAGCAACTTTCTCTTTTTAGAAATGTGTGTAAAACCGAGTCAAGTTTGGTGTTTCCTTACAACATGCAAGCCTATTTAGAGGGTAGCTTTTGGTAGTACATGATGATATGAGATAACCGAACATTTTGCTACTACTTTCATACAGTTCATACTACTTATTATGCCAAAGGATATCAAATTGCTAATAATGATATCTTTGTGCTTACATACTACTCATTTTAAACAAAGTATTACACAATTTCTCTCTCTTTTAAAAATTGGCCTCGTGTGTACTTTTGAAATAAAACGCATACCAGCTTCTTTGTTCTGGCATTTTATTATGTTGGTATGCATCCCTTTTATATTATATGCTTGAAAACAGGCCTTTTTTGGACTCTTAGTTTTGGACTCCCAAAAGTCGCTCGCTGTTGTAGCTGCCACACTGATATTATTACACAAGCAATAATATATGACTTGCCAACAATTTTGGCGGCGGGAATGTGTGCATCGAGAAAATCTGCCAAGTAAATTTGTAGATGGGGAAAGCATTTCAAAACATTTCTTTCCACAATTTTTTTTGCTATTTTTCTCTACCTTTTGTCATCAGATGTAGTTGAATAGCAGTTATAGCGATTGCGGTGGTAATAGTGGAACAGCTCTTTGAAATGTACCAGAAAAAAAAATCAACTATGGCTATTGCTGCTGCTGATACATATCTATGTAAAGTTATCATTTTTAAACCCAGTTCAGTTCTCGGAATGTAGCTTGTTTCTTAGTACTTCAAGTCAGGGCTCTTTATCGTTTGCTGTGTCTGGAATCGAAACATATTCATTGTACGTCTGTCTAAATAATGTCGGTTTTTCCTTAAGATGCTTTTCGGCTTCCTTCCGTTTCCCGGATTTTGTTAAAATACAAAATGACAAGTGACGTTATTCTTTGGGTAAATAAATAAAAATTATTGCTTCGCTTTTGTACAGAATTTATATACACGAAAAAAAGGAAAACAGTTCATGGCCGAGAGGCAAACTGAAGTTTTTTTTCTGTGTCGGTTTTGCTACTTGAATGGATCCATTTAAAAGTAGACTATATTTTGCGAGAGTATTCATGCATAAATATTGCAAGTTCATATGATACCACAATTTTTCAGAAGAACAGTTTAGCCATAAATATTTTCGACTATTAAAGTTGCATGCCTTATGAGAGTTAAAATGTCTCCATATCGTTTTTCCTTTCGACAGTATCATTCTTCTCATCGCAGGAACACGCATTTTTCAACAAGGAAGGATTGATATGGAAGAAAACTTATAAATTTTTCTTCGCTACGCCACTTTAGCAGGAAAGGGAAAATTTTAGAATTTTTTCCCCATTTTGCCAACGTTTTTTTTGCTGTTCTACATTTTTGTACAAAGTGAAATTTAACGGACAATTCAATTCCGTTCTTTGGAAACTTTTTCTTTTTGTTATTTTTCATAATTTTCTCAAGTATGTAAAAGATCGTTGCTTCATTCGATATAAAACTCATTCATCTCTACTACCCTTTTCACATTTCTACGAAATAAGATGTAGAACAGCATTTTTTGTGCCATCTACATAAAGTAAAACATAGCTTCTTAATATGTCAAATTTAACAAAACAAAAGTCCTGTTGAAGGTTCAATTTGACTAAACCCTTGTCCATAAATTTCAACCATTCAAATCCTTCAAACAATGTTTCCAGGCGTTTCTTACACAAGTGTGGAGAACACTTACCACGAATTGGTACAAAAAATGCCAAAACTTCCATTGTAGGATTTGCGTTATCTAAAACATATCTATATTCATATTATTTGTATGTATATCTTATTGTGTTGCATAATATCCCTTTTAGACATATTTAAACTTTGTTGGAAAAGCCTTTTGAAGCTTTTCAGGATTTTTTTCATAACGATGCAAACTTTCGTAAGATATCGAATAAATGTAGTTTTCCACGTGGATGTTATACTTACTTGGGACTTAGGAGCTCTTGAATAAGTTTATCTCTGTCTTTAAAACAGCCAAGACTGGCGATAGCTTGGAGGACGTCAGGATCCACAGCCTCCGCACAAGGGATCACATGAGTTTGGACAACGTCCATCATAGGTAGCTCCAACTCCAACTCTCCCTTACCTCCAGCAGTAACCCAGGAATGACGATTAATTTCTGCCAACTGAAAACATACAAAGAAATGTAGTTATAAATATTTTCTTAATTAAAATTCAATCCTTATTCTATTTCATACATGATTGGAATATTGCTACAAACAAATACACGTGGTTTTTTTGTTGACCTCAGGATCACGTTTAAAAAAAACTTAATGGCTAGGCTTTGTGAATACATATACCACAGTGAAAGTAGGTAGTAAATAGCCTTGTGTCAATATTTACTTATTTTCTATTCCTACAATCTCTCAAAAACATAGACAGAGTAAACTTGTTGAGGAGCTAAGAAAAAAGGATATAATGCTCAAGTGACATGGACATAATAAAGACTACATGCTTTCTCCAATGTACTTCATGCCTGTTTCTTCCCATTGTCGTTTTTGATGATGGTGATGTTGTCGTTTGTTATATCCGTTTTCCCAGTACGTTTTTCTCTCTATGTGCAACTTCCATCAAAATAAGTGAAAGGAGTACAAGATCCTATTGAAGTGAAACAACAAGCCCCATGAGAAACCAAATTTCCTCTTTACTCCCATCACATATATGATGATCCTTTTGACGGAAAAAAGGAAACATACATACGTTCATATGCACTTTAGCTTTTGTTTGGATTTTAACACTGCTAGTATATGTAATATAGGTGATAGGTAGCTTCCCATAACCATCACCATAGGATTATCGCTGAGTGTAAGCAGCAGCAAGAATAAGGAAACTCATGTAGAATGCGGAAAAGCACAGTTTATGTTCCAATCCATGATTAGCTATACAACATACATTCTTAAACTTGTAATGTTAAAACTAAAGCGACAAGATTTTAAATTTAATTTCTTCAAAGCAGTCAAATCCATCATGTTTTATATAAAAACTATTGAACAACAACTCTCAGGATAACGCCTTTTAGAAGTAAATGAGCTACAATATTATGAAATGACGACTATTGCATAAATTGCAAGTTTGCATCACCCTTTCTTGTTTTTCACAACAGCAATGAAAGCTGACGAGCTATTATGTGACCCTGAAGCAGGAAAAAGTCAGTTTCCTTTTACATCTCTCTTTTCTCTCCTTTTTCCCACTCCATCTCATTCATACACTCTGACTGGCATATGCCTTCCATTTTGACTTTGGTTTTAGTGGTCTTGGTGATGTGGAAAGAAAGCAAAAAAAATTGGTAAATACATTTATACGCAGCCCAGCGGAAGGGTTACTTTGTGCTTACTACATTAAGTAGACTTGGTAGTTAAACTTGTTTATTGTAAGTTCAACTGGGGATTGTTACATACTAAGGCAAAAAAGAAGGTAAACGAAACAGGAGAAGCAGCGGGGAAACAACTACAACCACCACCACCACTCTTTCTCTAAATATTTCTCTCCTGCTTGCATTCACCTTATTCACAAGACATGAGGCGGAGGAGGAGGAAAAGGGTTGTATAACTGATGGTAAGCCATAAGTTGAATGAATGGCGGTGTGCAAGACGATGTCGAGAACAAGAAGAATAGTGTAGTTGTAATTTTACTAGATGACTTGCTGTAAAATGCACACACAAACATAATACGTAGAAAATAAGCAATGCAATGTGGTAGGTATACACATACACACACCACACAGAAAAACGCCAGAGTGAGAGCAGCTTTTACATAATAAAATGTAACATTCAAAGAAAACCAGAGTAAATTAATCCTTGAGGGCTAATGGGATTTGGAATTCAGAGCACACCAAACCAACCAAACCCGTCAGAGAGTTAGAGCCACAGCAGCAAACGCAAGTGAGAGAGAAAGAAAGCGAGAAAAAAACCAACAAGCCGAATAACCAGATAGAGACTATAAAAATATAAGTTAGCTCACTTGCTGCTCTCTGCTACCTTGCAGTTTTGTGTGCTAGTTGTGTACTTGCTTACTACTGCTTACTACACAAAAAAGTAATAAATCAATAAGAGAAACATACACACAAGGTCTCTCTCATTCTCGTTACTGTTCACTTTCTGCTTCTCTGACTGTCCAATTTTTATTTATGAAGTCAGCTTGGGAAAATACTGTTTCAAAGTCACCAAATACAAATCTAGGATTTATCATCGGAGAATCATTGATGATCACCTCTGAGACTGTACTGAGTAGTTCATATGAAAACATAACTTAAAAGATCACACGAACGCAGTATACCAAAAAGCAATGAAAATTTGAATTTTGTAGGATTTGTTTCAAGCTTATCATGTTTTTTTTTCAAAGCCTAAATTTATGCACACAGATATAAACATGACCTGTCACAATCTCATTTAGCAGGGCAAAAAGGCCTCACGCAAGATTAAATCCACCACTGCACTGTCAACGAAAAATGATGAAACATACTGATAATAATTTTCCTTTTCACATGTAAAGCTTATGGACAACTTTGATTCTGAAATTTCGATAATGCCAAATGTCATCATCTGAATGACTACGAATTATTACGAAACTTGCCTCACCACATGGTTTACATTTACATGTTACATTTTTTGTTTATGCGCAACTATTTTTTTATGCACAACTTTTTTGTTTCTACAAAAATCTTCCCTGGTTAAACCATTCCACTAAGCAAGTTGAGTATCCAAGCCCAAGCTACCCATTAAAATAATATTGCACCTGCCACAGTCAACATGATGGAGAGACACTCTTGAGTACCAAAAATATCATCTGAATACCAGAGTACCTTTGAATGAATGCATGACCAGACCAAAAGTATAAAAATAATCTTATGTATATGTTTACACTATGCGTGTATATTTATAGTTGGTTTTTTTATTGTTGATGCTACTGGCATTCAAATTGTTTAATTTTGAAGACTATATCATATAAACTCTTCCACATTCCCACGTACTACCAATTTATTAAACTTTCTCATCACCACCACTACCGCCATTCCACCGTCATCATTCTCATCTCATATCCAACCGAGAACTTTTTAACCAAGTTGCAGTGGTACTCCTCAGCCTCATTCGTTCTTCCACATGCATATTCCATCCACTTTCCTAGTTTCGTCAGCATAATCATCAACCTTACTTACATTTTAACTCTCTTTATGAATTTTATATCTCAAGCATACTCGCGTTGTTTTCTCTTTTATTTTTTTCTACATAACAGACAATGGCAGTAAGAGTTGAAAGGCAACATATAACACACAAGGAGCCATTTAATTTCACGTGAAATATTACAAAGAATGTCTTCTGGTAAAACAGAAATCCAGCCAGTGGTGGTGGAGGCAGCAGAGCAACAGCAGTTGTACTACTACAACAATCATCATCATCATTGTGATCACTACGGTAGCAGTAGGCAACAACAAAACACACACACACGCATAAAACGTGTCATAATAATTTAAAACAAAGTGAAGCGTTCTTTCAGCTAAAACGGGGAGAAAACTGCTAGTTGCTCTACTCTTCTGTTGATTGTTTTTAGTTGGGTTGAAAGAGAAAACTGGCTTGTTTGGTTTGTTGAAAGAAGAGCAGAGGCAAAAGCGAGATTATAAGATGGAAGGACAAAAACACATGCGGTGCAGCAGTACAAACATCTATCCATTTTATTCTTTCCCAAAAAACTGAAGCTCAGCTTTCCTTTCTTCTCTTTCTCCTATTCTATCTGATTCATATACATACTTCTGCGATTGTGTGTTTTTGTGCATTGGATTAGAAGAATAAAATAGGACGACCATGATCTGTCCTGTATGTACATAATAAGAAACCCAATGCATACATTATAGATATACACACATACATATAAATATTTTGAAATAGTGGATTTCTCTACTCATTCCCCTCCACTTTCTTTTTTTATAGAGTTGTCTGATTTATAATCATATTTTCCATTGCTGCAATAATGCTTTGAGACAAGGGAATATTGTCACCAATGCGGAGAGAGAAGATGAAGTGAAACCACTTTAAAATATAGGACAGCCATGATAAAAACCATGTGTGTGGTTTGTATAAATGCAGCCGAACGTCTAATGGGTAAAATGATTAAAAACAGAGTAGGAGATAAATACCGGAAAAGTATTTTGTCCTTTACATCCCAATAAAAAAACCATTTCAAGTTTTAATATTCCATTAAGAAAATTATGAGCTTTTCCGTACTAAACTATGCATAAAGAGGAAAAATATGTATTCACTTCACATGTTTGCACATAGATAATATTCACCATATTAAGATTGTTTAGTAAACTAGTCAAAAAAAACAATAAAAGAGTTTTGAGTGGATCTCTCCTGATCATGCAGACAGTTTACAGCTTATAATTTTACGAGTGTTCTCTTTGTCAACATACTTATACTGTAGTTTCCTTTTTTATCGTCTGTTTTACCAGCAGCACTACATCAAAAAGGTTTTTCTCTTGATTTTTTGCTGGCTATGCAATATGATGTGGACGACAACGACAACGAGGACAAACAAAGTAAAAAAACGGCAAAGTCAGCTGGAAAAAATGTAACCATGCCACTAACCACCAACCAAACCTTGGTACAAGGACCAAACCGAACTAAAATAGAGTAGAGAGAACAAAGTGAATTTTATTTGACTTTGCTTGCTAATCAACTCATCCCTCTCAATATGCAGGAAAAATGGCAATATAACATGTATGATTGCTTATTTTTTTATTGCATTGCAAGGACAAAAGAAAGCAGAATGACTTCATTTAATTTCATTACATCATATTGTCTATGTAATATAACCTCTAGTTTTTTTTATCAGACACACATATGTAGAAGCAATTACACTTATATAAGAGTAATAAAACCTGCAAGATGAAGAGACAGGCAAATTGAGGGTAGGTAGATGCATGACCAAAAACTGAATTTAATAGTCTATTCATCAGATTAGATAGTCGACCAGGCAAAACAAAGGGGTTTACATACACCCATAATTTTAGTACAGAATTCATAATAACTAACAAAATGACTAACTTTTGACTAAGTTTTGTATTTCCCTTCTTTATCTCTTTTCCGCATTTCACATTTGCTTTCAATTTTACAGATAACGTAATTTTTAAAGACAGTCAATCAATTTATGCGTACATATGCTGTTTATATGATACGTATTTTTATTCTAGTCAATTGAATTGCATCAATTTCTCAAGTGCACCTCAAAAGTAAATACATAAAATCTTGTCTGAAGATTACATATTCCATCCAAATCTTTTAGTATGTATAGTCTACATTTCTTGAGGAAGAGTTGTATTTGCCTTGTTTTTTGATTTGGTATAGTATGATGGCTGTAAGCTAAGATACGTTCAAGAGGCCAAGATGGAGGTAGTAATCGAAGAAATTGAAGAAGGAAGTCGTTTTGTTAATGATCAGCATCCTTCTTTAATATACTAAACGAGTCTGTAAATGGAGCGTGTAAAAATGTATGATTATATCTCTACTATTTATACATATATTATTTGTTGTACTTTCTTATTACTGACAAGTGAATCCCGGGACAAACTGCTGACGTGACAATTTTTTGGTTCTTTTCAATTTTTCACTACAAATATATAATATATATGTAATATAAAATACACGTTAAGTAACATTTATATACAGTATAAATAGCGGCTTTTTCCCGTACGTCGAGTTCCACTCTGCTAGTTGAACTGCAACAACTCTTCTGTCTGTATGCTTATGATGATGCGAATGGGAGACGGGAACTCACAATCAGCCAAAGTATAGTTCTGGCGCAAGCAATTCTACTAAAGTAGGTGGTGGTTCTGGCGACAGTGGGGCCACTTTTCCCTTCTTGTTGCTGCTGCTTGCTGCAATGCATATTTCACTGGTGTCCCCAAGGACTCTCGCTCACCATGTCTCTTTTGACCAAAAAGCTGAGAAAGAAATGGAAAGAGAAAGGGACTATCTGGCGTGGTGATTTTGTTCTACTAGATGTTTTATAGAGAGAAAGAACAACCAACAACCAAGCCATGTTTATCGAGAGGGAAAAAATGCAATCGGGAGGAAAGCGACGAACAGGAAAAAATGAAAATTGCATTAAATTTGATGTGTGTGGAATTGGAAAACAGGCCAATTTATTTCATTCCTGTTGTTTACACGAGTAGAGAAATTAAACATGTGAAGAGAATGTTGTTTCTTGCTGATGTCGAGAGTATTTGTTTTTAACAGTTAACAATTTTTACTGATACCGTTCACTGTTCGTTTAAAATGCTTTTGATCAGAAAAGATGTAGTGAAATCCATATTTATTATTTTGCAGTTTACTCAAGCCCTTTGAATAAAAATATGTTAGAAAAAATACTACTGCACAAAAATTTACTGAAACTATGCAAAGATGAAAGTAAATAAAATGGAAATATGTTTGCAGTGATTCTGACCTATGCTAGTGATAATATGGCAAGAATCTGTCTGAACTCCCACTTATTACATTTTGGTGGGCAAAACGATGACGATAATAACATCAAGTGTGCACCTTAACTACCCACTTAATGATATGCTTCCATGATCATTATCATCGTTGTCTTTGCCATTAGAGGATAATATGAATATGGTGGAGCATGGGAGAGCATAATAAAAAAAATTCGGATGCATGGTTGATCGCATTTGTACCATCATCACATAATCAACAAGCAGTGCAACTTACATCAGCACTTATCAGAGAGATAATGGCGGCACTCATGGTAGAGAACTACAGACATGGTCAAAGTGACGGCAAAACTGGCTGCTTTTTTGTAGCAAAAGGGCAGAGAGAGGACAATGGTTGGTTATGTAGCTGCTTTTGGTGATGATGATGATCATGCAGAAATGGAGTGATTTGCATGCATGGAGCCTGCGGTTTTTCATTGAATTTATCACTCAAGTCTGGCGGCCTATGAGAATATTCTGTAGTGTGTAGATATTTGAATAATAATATTATGCACTACATTGTCATCATCTTCTATTTCATGGTGAAAGTAGTGACGATGTACCAACTTCTACCAACATAACTATACAAAGTGAAAGGGAGATCCTTGTAGATACTCAAATAGCCGAAAATCACATCAATAAAAATCATCATGCTCGTTTTACTATTCCAGCTTCCTGGTCCGTTCGTATGAAAAAAAATCAACAAAGGGAGCTTTTCATGTTGTTTTGTTCCCGTATAACAATCAGATTCTCTCCTGTATGTTGTGTATGTACATCTGTGTTTTGGGTCGAAGTGAGGTTATCGGTTTTTAGATGATAACGGTGGTCATATGTTGCAAATATGTGACCACGTTTGTTACAAGGGAGCGAGAGCAGACCAATCTTGTACTTTTAATCCAACCACGGATCATGAACATATGTGTGGAGAGTGGCGTTGTGTAAAAAGCACTCTTCTCTTTGATTTTGAGAACCTAAGTTGCGATTTGCCTTTACTCAAGCGGAGTTAGATAGTGGGTGTGTGTAGCTGGCTTACTCAAGCTTAAAAAATGAAAAAGAGAGGAAAGAATGGAAGGAAAGTTTTCGCGAATCTTACTCTGCAGATGTGTGAGAGAGAGAGAAAATGTGTATGTGGATTCCTTTTGTTGGCACTAGTACCGCCGCCCTAAAAACTGGCTCTGTGTGACGGACTTGAGTGGGTAGGAGTAGTAATAATAATACTCTCTGTCTTAGCAAGCAAACTGGATTTTGTCGCTAGAAGAGAATTGTGTGTCGTTTTCATTTCCATGCAACATAACACATCGCATAAAGTCTCCCATTGCGAGACCCCATTAAAAATTAATGCCCTTTTTAATAATTACGTTTTTAAAGAAATACCCATAGTAATCCGGAATAATAACGAATTAATTACATACTTACTTATTCTACTATTTCTAGTTCCCTATTCTTTCCGCTTGTGCAGGTTTTGTTGCAATTATAGGATTAATATAAAACGGTAGCTGCTTTTCCAGTGTACTGATATTTATTGACACATTTTACTTTCCTTACACTTGAATAAAAGCGCAGTACAGCTTATTTAAAAGACGTGGTCTGATGCACAAGAGTAATATTATGATATTTATATTGACTTACATAAATTGCTCTAGAAATGATATTTAACAGAATCGAGTAAATTCTAGATATTGTATTCTGCAGAAGACTAATGTGACGCTACCGAGTATTATAATATATAGGAGTGCGAGTGGAGGCCGTGGCGGCGTCAGATTACCAAAAAAAACTTTATGCTCCATCTGATCCTCCTTCTTTCTCCCTACTTTATTTCTTCCTCATTGCTTCTTCTTCGTCTTTTACAACAAAGTAAAGTTTTTTTTTGTTCTAAAATAAAACAAGTGAGCGGAATAAAGAAAGAGAGAAAGAAGTAGACAGACAAGCAGTGAAGCAGACATGAGTATTCTTGATTCCTCTTGTTCTCCTCCATGCTCTTCCGTCTATTATTCTGTTACTTTTTTATGTATATTTAATAGACAAGGAAGAAAAAAATCTATCTGATTGAAGGACTGATACATCAAAAATACTCTTTTATAAGTAAGGAAAAAGAGTAAAACCAAAAACCAGCATTGGGAAAGTTTAAATTGGATGAGTTTTAATTAAAAGCAGAAGCCGGAAAAACGTACGAGGAAATACATACACACAAACACATACTCGCTTAGTCAGATTGAGTGAGAGTGTGTTCATGTGTTGTCATGTTGCCTTGTTGATGACAACGACAACGAGGAGGGCTCCAAGCTGCGTTTGAGCTTGTCCTCTCTAATTACTTTTTTTCTTTTCTTTTTTGGTCTATTCTTAACTTGAGACAGCTTCTTTACTATTTCGGTAACTACTTAGACCTGTATATTTTTATTCTCTATTGTGAGATTTGAGTGACAAACTGATAAGATAATGAATATAAAAGTGTACTGCACGCGTGGGAGTGAAATAAAAGAAGAAGAACTGAATGGACGCGAGAAGAGGAAAAAATACATACGTGTGATTGTGTAAAACGGAGATAAAAAATCTTGACAATGGAATGCTGGTGGTGATGTTGTCGGCACTAATTTACTAATTATTTGCAAAAGCTGAGGGAGAAGAGTGAAACGAAAAAGAAAATATATGCATAATACGAGAAGAGTGAGAAGAGATTTATTTTTGGCAAGGCTGAAGTAAACACATTAACTTAAGAACCTGACTGACTGACAATGTAAAGTATGGATGCAAGAAAAGAAAATGGATTATTTAGAAAAAATTTGCACATAAACTATGGACGAACAAAAAGAGTAAAAATAGGTATAGAGGGATTTATAGTAGAGTTTTGAATAAAATAGGAATATATTTTGATTCAATGATTATCCCTACACCAACAAAACTACTAAATGCTGCAACTACTGGCTGGTGTACTGTGTGAGAGAATGCATGACTGAATGAATGAAAAAAGGGCTAGAGCGAGAAAACCATAATGCTTTGCTTTTTGCTTGTTCAAGTTTCTCTCTTGAGTTGAGAAATAAAAAAGAAGGAAGTTTGATGTCTTCCGTTTTTATTCCAACTCATAGAAAAGTACTGCGTTGAGGAATATGTACACCGAGAGCAGGAAGGACAGAAAGAGGGAGAAACTAGACAAGACCACTTTACTCTCTCAAGAGAAAGTGAGATTCTTTGGAAAGATACGAAGAATGAAGCAGAAGAGGACGATTCAACTCACACTACTTGGTTGCCTCATCACATGTTCAACCATTTTTTCACTACTTTCCATTCCTCCTTCCTTCTCTCTCCTTGGCTGTCTTCTTATTCTGCCGTTCTCGCTCTGTCATGATGGCAGCAGAGCTCCGGCAGTGTGGCGGACTGAGCGAGAGAAAAGAGCGTCATAGAGAAGGGTATAAAAATTGACTTGGTTTTAACTACCCTATTTTTCCACGCAATGTATTTCTAAAGCTGAAATGGTGCTGCACCAGAGACTACTAAGTTAGCTTGACTATGACTATACAACAACACACACATCATGCTGAGATGATTCTCCACTGGCTTTTGTCGTATGTTTCTCTCTCTCCCTTTCTCTCTTTCTACATGCTCTGGGAAGGAAGAAGAAGCAGAGCATAGCAAAGTCAAGTCACTTGACTTGATTTGGTTTATGCTTTCCCTAGCGCAAAGTGAAAGTTACGAAGAAGAAGATGAAGGAAATAAGAAAGGAAGAAAAACGTCACCCAGAGCCGCAATTTGTGTATCGTATCGCATGTGGATTCTCATCCCATTCCTATGTCTCTCGCCCTCAACATTCTACAACAATATGTACGCATACCCATGAATATATATATATTGTATTATTCTACTAACTCTATTTATACTCATAAAAAGAAATTTAAGACGGAAAAATAAGTTGTGATTCTTGTTTCTTCTTCTTGAGAAATATACATAGTCTACGGAGAAATCACTACTACTTTTTTTCCCTTTATTCATTCATATACACCAAAGAGACAGTAGATTTTCATTTGGGGCAGATTCTTACTGTAAGAAAATCAAGACGACGGTGACGATCATGATCAAAATGATGATGATAACGATGAGAATATCCATCTGAAATCAATAACAAACTGGAAAGAAGTAGTGTATGAGAAGCAGCAAAATAATAATACTGAACATACTTTTTTCACAGCAGTTGATATTTGTGTGTGTGTACTCAGACTTTTCCGGTATTATTTGCTTGTTTGGTGAAATGTTCAAAGGAATGTACATATGTGCATTAGTTTGGTTGACTAGAGGAAGGCAAAAAAAATGCCATAATATTGCTATTCAGTGCTCAGTACACACATACACGCGACATTTGGCTGATATTATATGGATGTTCTATGCATGGCGTGGCAGTAGGCCGAGGCGGTGGTAAGTTGGGTCATCGCTCGTTTTCCTGAAGGAGGAAAAATCGTGTGCAGGCTACATATTATTTTGTACACAGTCGGCGATGGTTCATTCTCCTTCGTCATCCGTGTGCATTGCTTCAGCAGAATTGCCCTCTGTTATTATTATTATTAGTATTGCTCATAGTAGCTTACTGTCATGACTATGAAATAGCCTTCTTACAACACCTACCAGTTGGACATGTAGAAGCTCTCCTTCCATTTAATATTCTATATTAGTTTCTTGGCATTACAGTTATTAACTTTAATGTATGCATACATGACAGTGTGCGACGAAGAAAAATGTAATCCCTTTGGTTTGCTGAGTACGAAGGAACAAGAAAAGGCACCGCTGTGTTTCCATATTTATATCCAGCATAATAACATTACTATTGTGCAAGAAGACTGATACGAAACTAGCAACTAAATGAAGCTTTTCTTTCTTTATGTTCCTTTTGAAGATTTGGATAGACTGAGCTATCTGTAACTGAGCTGGATTTTCACTTTATTATTTATATTATCGTTAAAGTAGCTCTTTATTTATTATGTTACTTTGAGCACACATTGTGGACAGATGATTACAACTTGTAATTCCTTTTATAATCAACATACGCACCTATTATTGCGTATGTATACACATACACACGCACATCAACTCTAGTAGATTTTCTAACAATCATGTCGACAAATAGGAGAAGGACGTAAGAAAATAAATAAATAATTTCTGACGAGAAAGAATGAATGAAAAGACTTTTTCTCTTTGATCTTCTTACATGATGCTCATCATCATGCACTCATTCTGATGATCATGAACATCATCAGTTTGGCTGTCTTGAGCAGCAGCATAATGCATGAAAGTCAGATAACTGAAGATAAATTCTTGCACAAGACACAAGAAAAAAAACGATGATAACATACTATACCAACTCTTTCTGCCATGGGAAGTTTAATGGAATGAAATGCCAGTGGTTTTTTCAGAATCCAGTAGAAAAAACCACGGAAGTATACCGAAACTGATCAGATCACTCTCAAAAGAAAAAAAATACTTCACTTTTACTCCATACATATATTATTTTCATTTTTTGTCTGAAAGAAATCGAAAAAAATACATATTGAACTCCCGCCTTGAACGTGAAATGAAAAGGTTCTGCACATTAGTATTTTTATACTTTTTATAGATCAATGCTAAAATTTCATTTGAAATCCAGTTCTATCCAGTTTCATAACTTGTTATTACAACATCCATCATCATATTTGTTTCTCGGTGAATTGGAATGATGGGAAATATACCGCAAATTTTACTTTATTTTTCAAATTTTGTCAAAAAGCATCAGGGAAACTGAAAGAAAAAACCCACAAACGAATGAAGCGAAAGGTATTAAATATTGTTGAAAAAGTGAAAGACAGTGAAAAGAGGCGATGACGATGATGCTTGAGGAGTTCACTGACAATCAGTGAACTATGTACATAGGAAAAAAGTATTACCACCATCATCGTCAGCCATCACCACATTTTTATACCAAACTGATCCCCGTCTAGTGGTGGTTCGTGGTCGTTGTAGGAATAAGTAGAGGTTATTTTTTTCTGGTGTTAGACAGGCGGGCATGGATGCATGTCCGTAGTGAAAGCTACAGAAAGTGAGAGAGAGAGAGAGGGTGGTAGACTATGAGAATAGTAGATAATCAAAAAGACATGTGTTTGCAGAAGGGAAAAAACTGCAAGGAAACAGTAGTAGAAGCAACCCAAGTTTGAGAAAAAGAAGAAGCAGCAGCAGCAACTCTATATAGTCTGTAGCCTTTACTCTCTCTCTCCATTCCCCATTATAGCATCTTTTTTTTGCTGAAAACCTCCATTATTACGGTATTATCATCGTCATGAGAAGGATGATGATGATGATGACGGTGATGATCGTCAGTCTAGCGTCGACTTCCAATTTCCTACATGAATACTACATTTTGCATGATTGTTCTCTCTGCTTTTCTCTTTCGAATGCGTGTACATCACATCATATCGTCATCATTGCTATTATTATACTTTAGTGCTTTTGTTCTCTCTTTCACTCTCTTCCAACAGTGCACTCTTCTCTTTTTATACGCCCTAAAATATTGGTGGGTTTAACTTACACAGAATGGTGCTGTCGAAGCCATCCTATTTACTTGGAAGTTGACTTGACGGTAGGAAAATTTCGAAATGTTTCCACCACTTTACTGGCTTTAGTCAGAAGTACTTTGAAACTACATGCACACATGGTTATGTTGCCGCTAGCCATAATAATGTACTAAACCAAGCAAGTACACACTGAATAAATTTTCACTCATGATCATCGTCGTCAACATCATCATCATGAATGCAGTGAAAAAATTGGAGAAACGGCGAAGAAGTAGTTTTTTATGGTCCCCTTTAAGGATCGCTGGAGAAATAGGCTATCCCTAAAAACTACCCGCATTACTCTCTCAGATGTTTTTTACTAATGACTTTCTAAATTATTGCTTGAATTTGACTGAATGGCTAACACGAATTGAGTCAAGGCAAACATTTTTGCTATGGATTTCTGGTTAATGCCGATCAAGATACTTTCACTCCTTTAAGTTGAGTATGTAATGCATACACTTCACTTTTCCTACTTTCTACAACTATGCGGCTGAGTATATTTTTTGGTACTGGATGATACGAAGATGGTGGCGTCGTCTTTACAAGTAACAATAATAATTCTATTCTTGTTTTCCCTCCTTTCCATTCCTTATTCTTAATTCTCAGTCAATTTTTCAGTCATTTCCCATGTTTTCTTCACTGACAACATTGAAGTATATTTGCATTTTAGTTTTATATACCATACCATTTTTTTGCCAACTGCAGTGTGTGATCCTCTCACATAGAAATGTATACAAGTAGTAGTGTGTATGTACTCAATTTTCATGTATAACAATTTCGCCTACTCACTTCTACTTACAATAGGCACATCGAACATACTCCCAATTTTTATGCATGTTTTTTACAGAAAGCTATTCCACTGCTGCCTTGCAACTACCACCCAACCGACTATGAAAAAAGAAGAAAAACGTCGCAGAAAATGGAAGAAAACGACTTTAGTAAACTGACTTCTCTTTTAGGCTGAATATACATACAAGTTGTAGAAATACCGTTGAACTTGGCTTTTTTACAGTTTTTTTCTTTTAGATCATGTTGGAGCCACCATTACTCCTAGTTCGAAGAAGAAAATCAAATGTATGTGTATACCCTGCATGGTAGTAGAACTATATCAGTACACAATACCAACGCAACGCCAGCATACCAGGCCTGCCGCCGTCGCCGACACAACACTTCTTTCTTTTTTGCTGGTGTTGTGTGTTTGGTGGTGGTGATATGGTATGATATGACTTGGTTGGGTTTGATTTCTTGGTATAAATATGTAGCACTACCGCTACTGCTGCTTTCTGGAGAAAAGCCAAGGATAATGATATCATCACATCATTCCATATTACCACTACAACTACTTATATAATATACTTTTTTTCTGCACACAGCACCAAAAAAGCTTTCTAAGAAAGCAGCAGCACTGAGGAAAAAGAAACAAACACAAAAGCTTGTTGTTATGATTCTTCTAGCTTTTTACCACTAAGAAAAAAAGGAAAGAAAAGCTACTAGCAGCAGTACAAAAACCACCATAACCACATCACTATAGTATGCATATCGTATAGCAAAAAGTCCGCTCCGGCTGAGAAGCAAGTGAAAGGCTGAGAAGGACAGAGAGAGAATGTAGCTGCTAAATGATTACAATGACAAGGACATTGAGAGTGTGTACAGTTTCATTCCTATTGTTGTACTCATAATACGATGATATTTCATTGGAGTAGTGAAGCAGACCATTTTTGTTTAATTTTCATGATTTTATCGTATAAATACTTACAGAGGAATGAGTTTGTTTCATATAATGAAAGGGTTTCTTCATAATGCGAAAAAAAACAGTCTTGGCTTTACTTCACTAGTCATGGAGCCATATTTTTGGGTTTTCCGATCTGTAATTCCTCCATTTTTTTGTTCATACACGCCATTCTCTTCAATTGTTATGGTTGCTGACTATTATGTGGATGCATGTCGATTACTCTTACTATACATACGTATTTTTAAAGGATTTATTTTTATTTTTTGCAATATTGGTCGTATTCTCGTATATAGCTATACTAATGTTTCCTATACAGCCAGAAATCGTACAAAAGAAGAAAGGACGAAGAAAAATAGACTTCCTTTTAAAACTGAAATAAGTGTATACATTTTAGTTGATATATATTATATTATGCTATGATGTGAAAGAGGGAGGAAATACGGAGGAAGTGTGCAATGGGGGTATCATCAGCATCATCCTCGTCGTCGTCAACATGATGTTATGTTCATGTTCATCTTGTGTAATTGTATCGTACATAAGAGCCTTTATGTGTGTGTGTGTCTTGCAAAAGCAGCGAGAGAAAGGGATGTACAGAAGAAGTGCAAAAAACTGGTATGATATGATAGTGGCATGGCATGGCAGACATACATTCATAGTAGTCGTCTACTCGTTCAAATAGAAACCCTCTCTTTCTCTTTACAAGTCTCGAAGGATTTATTGTTTCATCCATTTAGCCAAAAATACTAGTTTTTTTGCAGAAGCAAACAAACAGGCCAGCAAAAAAAAGATGGATAAAAAACAAGACTGCTATGTGCTTGTTAGAAAGACAGAAAGGCTTAAAAAAAGAGAAAATGGTATATGTTAAATGATAAAGGCAAACGAGAGCGAATTGTGTATACATTCGCAAGAAAAAAAGAAGAGAAAAAACATACACAAAAAAGCAAAAGGAAATGAAATGAAATATATAGAAATACAAGGGTATAAAGGACCACAGAGAATGATAGAAAAAGTACAGAAAGTATTCTTAGAAAAAACAATTTTAAAGTAGCAAAAATGATAATACAAATCCGCACTGTACTGATCGACAATGCATTGGCTTTTTTCTTAAATTTATTTGGTAGCAATGTACAATTCATTGAAAATTTTGCTCGTTTTGTGCATTGCAAGATGTACATTTATATTTATGATGCGTTATAAAATGAAATGGGTGTTTTTTCGTACATTTGCAGTTTGGTTTACAAGTCTAATAAATCGGATTGGTAAATAAAATAGCGTAATGGCATAGATAGTTGAGCACACTACTGCTAATGTCATTTAAGTAATCATAACCACAGATTTTTTCGAGTCTAGAATTTGTTCAGCTGTTTTTATGCAAGGATGGTAAAATGAATTAACCCAATAAAACAGAAAGCTCAGATTTAGAAATGGGGAACAATAGAATGGTAAAAAAAAAGTGGAGACATGAATTTGTCCTGAAGTGTGCAGAGGAGATACATTATGACTAAAAAACTGTCAATAAAAAAATGTTACAAAGGCATTAAATAAATTATTCATCTGTGTCGACATAACTAGGTTTATTTACGATTTTTTTTGTTTGTACAGTTAAAGATGAAACTGTAAAAATGCTTGTTTACCAATATATTGCAAAAGCCATATTTCTAAAAATTTCATTGGGATTTGTGTGCTCCGGAAATTTATCGATGAGCAATGGGGAAATAAGAGCGAAATCCTGTTGTTTAATTAAATTATCAGAAAAGAAACAACTAAAATGTTGGTTTCACAATTTCTTGATTTTCTCCTGTAATCCAGACAACATCCATTCACTACAAAAAAAATAAGAAGTAGAAAATAGACTTGAAACGGAATAAAAACTTTGCGGAGAAAAAAATGTTATCCGAATCGTAAACATAACGTTTTATATACATATTTACATTCGACCACAAAATAGTAGCAACTTAATAATTTAAGTGGTATAGAAAGTCAGTAGTAAAAAATAAGATTGAAACTGAAATAAGAGCATCAGAGAAGGAAGCCGCACCAATGACAACTCAACCAACAAACCTTAACTGTGGCACGTACCATAGATATTCTCAAGATTTGTTTGTGAGTGTGTCTTTCTCTCTCTCTCTCTCTATTTTTGTCTGTTTGTTTTTGCTAGTCTACTTGAAAATGAGAAAATCGGTTTGTAAACATTGACAACATGAACGAAGCATGAGCGAAAAGAAAAAAAAGAGAGGAATAAAGTGGAAAAAATCCTTTTCACAGAGAAAACCAACCAGTCCAACTATTTATGTTGATAATGATGATGTTGTTGTTTTTTCTGTGATCCATTGCAACTTTCCAACGACAGAAATAGAGAAGCGTGTGCTTGATGATGACGATGCTGATGGAAGAAAGAGGAGAAAAAAAATAACGAGAAGTTTTATACATTTTTCTTCCTTTTCGTCCTTTTTTTCTTTTATCAGGCGGGAAAATTGTTAAACAAGTTGAGTGAAATGATGGACAGAGATAATGTGTCCTTTCTTTTTTTAGGTTAGCACGTATCGCATGAATTGAAGAGCACGCACGCAGCAGCACCACTGCCAAACAACAATGTTGAATGTAAATCTTATTTTTTAGAGTGAGAAACGTATCTTCTTTGCTATTCATTCTGCTCTGTCTGTTGTTTGACTTTGATTGGACTGAAAGTTTAGGTTTTTTGGTAATGGAAAGAAATGAACGCATTCACATCCGGTTTGCTTTTATATATCCTGGGCGTGTGCAGTATGTGAAATCTCAAAGAAAATGGATGCACGCACGCACAAGAAAAAAATGCTTGTTTTTGAGGAAAATGTCAGATGGACGGAAATGCAGTTTTTGTATAAAAAGTTGGGGTTTAGGTGCAGGTGCACACACTAAACTGTACAGCCTAACAAAAAAACAACTGATTACTTTTCTTTAAAGTACAACTGGTTATTTATGAAAAGAAAAAGCAACGGAAATTGAGAAAATAAAAATTGTATACCCCGATTTAAATTCATTTCCTTACATTTTTCGCATGTTTTGAAATGATTGTCATTATTATTATTCATTACACAGTCTGTCTGCCCTGTCACTTGCAGACTAAAATGAAAACTTTCTAATAAAAAATACACTGTCCAACGAAGTGTACATGCATAAATGTATGTTGAGTAGTAAAATACAAGATAGTTATAAAACATCCTTGGATATCACATTTTAGAGGTCATGTGAAAATTCTACTAGTGTCTGCAAAGGCTGTGAAAGCATAACTACTTTTATTACAGACAGTATGGTTTTTTTCCTTTACATAAAATCAAACTCACATTGCGAATAACTGGCGTGGCGTCATTTTAATAGCTTTACAAGCACTGCAGTCTTTTGTGAAGTTTTCATGTCCTTGCCAGAAACCACTAAAATATTAAAGTTTGCTTTGTCCTGTGTTAGTATTTATGTTGTTTTCTTACTTTGAAGTGCCAGACAAAGAATTCACAAACAGATCAATATGCTGTTTCTATGGGACTCAAAGCATTGTAACAAAAATTCAATTTCCAGTGACTGCTGGTGCACATGTGATGCGAAAACTCTGGCAAAAAAATAATAGATTTTTATTTGCTGGATAATACATAAATAATTTATTTTAGCTTATTTGTCTGGCTGAATAGCGGCAGTGGCCAATCATGAAATCAGTCGTAACTTGAGTTCAATTTCGTATTAAGAATACTTCTTATATGAGCTCAGAATTTCGCATGTCATTTATTTCTCTTAACTCTTAAAAATGGTTATTGCTGTGGATAGTATGTATGGTATGCAAGGACAAGGAAGTAAATGGTAATGATTATAATATGTATGGAATGCTTTTAGTAAATGAATGATTGTATGATTAATTATGAAGTAATGAATGAAGATGAAGAATATAAATACGAGTAATTGCAAA
>JAQFXM010000744.1:0-42231 GCA_034693345.1 Entomobrya multifasciata | reverse complement strand
CCAAGTGGTTTCGGTTCTAGCCGTTGCTTAACTTCAGTGATCTGACGAGAACTGTTAAGCTTCAGCTATACTGCCTTGCCTTTACTGTCTTCAAATCGAAAATAAAATGTTGTGAATTATTAATTAGTGCAGTCTGTGTGTATACAGTTTAGATTCTATTTTAATGTTTAATAAATTAAGTACATTTACGATTAAGAAATAAATAAATATAATCATAGTAATACTCTAGACAGTCAACAATTAAACTCATTCAGCTGAAAAAAGAAGCACGTTAAAAGCATTAAGTATTGTCTACTCTCATTATCATCATGTATGTACATTAATTTACTACCGTTAATCTTAGTTATATTACACATATACATACATATTATGATTAAGGTAATACTTCAAAATGCCTTTTAAAATTTAATAGTAATTCAATGTTACAAAAACTACAACCAATGTTATTAATTTAACTGTTTTGATTAAATCTTACAGTACTTGTAATTGATTGATTGATTGCAACGAATGATTATTTACACAGTAATTTATTAGTTTAGAATCATGCTTTGATTATTATATATTTTTAATATTTTAATAATAAAGCTGTCTTTGGAAAGATTTCTCTTGATTTAAATTTGTATTTTAATTGCATGAATCAATGGTGTGCTAGACTCAGATTGATGTTGGTTGTCATAGTCATTTTAAAAACATTCATGTTCGTTAAAAGAGTTCGCAAACTGTAGTTATTTTTAGAAATTTGACATAAGATCACAACAGACATAGATGTTTAAGTTGAGTCAAGAAAAATTGGTTCAAGTGATTTTTTTGTGTATAAAATGTTTATATAAAAGCCAACAAACTTATGATTGTTCTTTAATGTCTTCATGTTCATTGTCATTTTGTTCACTAGGTTGAACATTTGTTAGTTAACAATAATTATTGCTTAACTTTTCGTTATTTTTGTAGCAATGATTTATACAACATGAAAGTAAGCAAAATAAAAAAACAATTCGATTTGAAAGAAAACGGTTTATTTACTCTTTGAAAAACAAACAAACAAAACATGCTAAACAAATAAAACAATTTTTTTTGTAAACACAAAAAAGCAAATTAATTAGTTATAACAACAGTTATTTTAACAACATGCGTGAATTCATAACTATTCATAAATGCTGTCTCCTTTTGTTGATACACTTTATAAAATGTTTTCTATATGTTTTGTGTCGTTGTATAGTTGATCATTAATCTAATAAAATTTAAGAGGCATGTCTAACAAATTTATTCTAAAAGTTTTCATTTCTTCATCCGTTTTGGTTAAAGTTTGCCGATTTGGTGACAAAATGAGAATAATTCATCAATTTTGTTGGATAAGAAGACAAAAAAGTTTTAATCTTGAGTGTAACTATTAAATTTTAAAATATTACTTTTTGGTATGCTGATGTAGAACCTCTTATTAATTATGTTTTGAAACCATTTTTTCTCAGTTTTGGGATAACTGTTGGAACATTTTTACTATGTATATAAAAATAAAAATAGCTGACATTCTTTGTCTTTGGCTCCTTAAAGCAAACAGTAATTTTTCGGAAATTTCTAACATTTTTTAAAGCAACATACAGATTTTTGTTGAAAATAGAGTATGTGTATATTATCTATGTAGGAATTTATGAATGATATTTTTTTGGTATTTGCAATCCTAATAGACCCATGTGTACATGCTTTCTCTTTCTGTTGATTGAATGAATGAATACTTGTTGGAGTTTCAAAAACGCTGTTAAAAAGAAGATTAATTGCGAAGTAACTAATTGTTGGTAAACTAACTTTATGTTTAAAATTTTACGTAGTAATTTATATTTAGAGACAAGGAGCGGTCTTTTTCCGTTCCCTTGAATTTCATTTCTACAGAAATTTAATTAAGAAATTTTGTGCCTAAGAAAGGATAATTAGTAGCCGTGCTACATTTATGTATCAAGCATACTCAAAAAATTTCTTGAAGAAGCAACAGAAATGTTAAGCTATAAAAAATGAATTTCGAGACTACAAGTTAAACATGCACAAAAAATTATTAAGGATAATAATATGTAATATAATATATTAATTATACAAAATAGCTGTCTGGTTTCTTTAATTATAATAATATGAACGTAAATATAAAGCTATATATTGTAAATCAGTATTGAAAACATATTTTTGAGCGAATTAATAATTATAAGCCACGAACAAAATCTCAGTCTGTTTTGATGACATTGTCCACAATAAAAAATATATGATGTCATACTAATAATTGCATAAATTATTGTATTTTTTGTTAAATAAATTAACAATTGCGTGTTTGCTTAAATGTCATCTTTTTGGTGAGCTGAAATTTTTTATATTTCGGAAAATAACAATATTGTATATTATTCCTTCTTTGCTTCCGCATTGTCATTAGTTGCGAACAATGTTTTGTGACTTTGTTGTAGAAATTAAACAAAACAATAAAATAATTGGTTTGCAAAAACACAAACGGAAGTAAAGTATTTTTTTTGTATTTTGCGGGCGCACTACTTATTTACATAATAATTATTCTATGTGTATTTTTGCACGGGCTGATTGTATAATCACAACCCAAATTAGCTAAGGATAAAAATTACGAAAACCTAAAATAATAAGAAATTACGGATTCCTAGAGGTCACGAACGTTAATTTTGAGAAATTATAGGTGGAACTCCACACTGAATGGTTGAAGTTACAGATGAGTCCATTGGTTTAGTTTCTGCTGAGACGACAACAATAGATTGTTCTCCAACAACAGTGGACGTAACAAGTGATGACGACGTAGTCTTTAACGGACCAACAGAAGATTCGTAAGTAGCTGGCAAAGAAGAGTGAACTGGTTTGCCAACGACAATACAGCTTCCGCCAACAACGGTCCTTATCCCTCCTCCAGCAAGTTGTGGCTTAAAAGCATCTGGAGTAGGATTGGACGAGTCGTCATATCCAGAGTCTACCGAAATGCAGTCTACAGGAATAGATGTGTCCTTGGTGCTACCAGTAGCAGGATCCTTATTGAAGGTGCCTCCACCAGTCAGCTCATCAGTCCCCCCACCACTTACACAAGTTTCAGACTTGACTGGAAGTTGAACGGGTTTCTGCTTAAGTTGATTTTCAGAATGGCTGCATCCCACAGAGGATGAGTTGTGCTTTACGGAGCGAAGGAAACAAGGGCTTAAAAATCGACGGTCAAGGAGAACTTCTCCACAAGGACCTTTGAAAATGATGCCACAACATGTCTTTTCCCTGTAAAATATTTTAAACACATTATTCAAACATTGAAATATTCAGTACTCAAATATTAGGTTGATTAAAAGTAGATCTATATTAAATTATATTGAAGTATTTACCGTTTCCAAAAGCTGAGATCTAAGAAACTGCTGTGTGAAGCGTCTGAATTTCTTCGAGACTTTTGACAAGTATCCTTCCCTCGATTAACTTTACTAGCATTACTAGTAGCATTCCCATTGTTGGAAGTATTAGCCAAGTTCTGATGAGAAAGAGGATGAACAGTGGTGTCAGTAGCGACCTTCACCTTTTTGTTGTTTCTTGCAAAGTTGTTAACTGAAACATCCTCATCCCCAACCTCACTTGGTGTAGGGGAAGCGGCTAAGCTGGAGTGATAACTTCCACTTTCACTGGATATACAATCCACTGTAAGAGTAATTGAGAAAAATGTTAAAACTTGAAAGACATTTTTATGAATTAGAAAATTTTGTCAGTAAGGAAGAAAAGCTTACTCTGCACATCATCGCTACATCCAGAAGGACTGTGCGCCCGGTTCCTCCCTAATGAAGTGATATATGACTCGGAAGGATTAATGTGCTTTTTCATTACATTCCTCATCTTGTCTGATATATCCATTCCAGCAGCCGGCTTCACTTTTGTGATGACGGCTATAGCCGGTTTTTTAACTTTATTGATTTTCGAAATTGGCTTGCTCCCGTGTCCAGCTCGGGCGTCCACAACCTAAAGATGCCATTATGTTAGTTATGCAAACAACCATGCAAACTTTAATTGATCGATAATATTGAAAGTACATACGTGGTGCCAATTTCGCTGAGAGCCTTTCGGCAACTTTTTCCATCGCTTGACCAGAAGCACACACGCATTGCAAATGTCTCCCGTACGACACTCGCCTAGTTTAAAACATGCGTAAAAATCTCCTTCATAACGTCTACTATCGGTGAATCTCGAACTGAAAAATGTAAAACATTAAGTTTAATGACAATTCACTCCTCACTATACTCTATTACAACTTTTTATTTTTTTGCTGTCAGTTATAAAATATTATGCTCACCTGCTGGACTTAGCCCTGCATATACAGCAGCCCGATGCGGAACGGTATATTCTAGGTTTATGGAAACTAAACATTTTGTACTATCAAAGGTTACGCTGCTTTCTTCTTGTTCTCTTCTTTAACTTCACATACATTTATGGGTTCCTATGATTTGCTGTATGGAGACTGATTCAACCAGCTCGATAAGAATATTTTCGGTCACTTAAGTAATCACTATCGTTAACTTACTTTACTTTCACACATTGACTGTCTGTTTAAATCAACACTTTGAAGCTACAGAAGCTGTCGTAAAATGTATTTCTTCTGCTCGTGTGCATACCTGCAAAAATTAACAAAGAAAACATTTAGATTAGTATTGAATTTCATTAAACAACTAAAACAATTTGTAACAAAATTAAATGGGTAAAAGGAAGCATACAAATTTCAAGCATTCTCAAAACCCCCTTTGCCTTTTGACTAAACTGATGCAATAAAAGAACCATTGGCGAGAAAGAGAGAGGCGAACAACTATCCTTTCTTTTGAATGAATGCAATGCAAATGAGTTCCTTCTTTGACGACCTTGTAACGACGATCAGCGAAGATCAATAATTACTTGAGATTATGATGATGATGCATGTCATAGCCATTAGTACCACCAGCTGAATTACACCATCATTCTTTAAAATGAGCATTTCCTAATGGAAGACCCAATCTTACTTAATGCAACAATGAATACGTAGATTATAAGCATTGTTGTCTCACATCATGAATATTATCCTCACGGTGTGTACATTTAGTTCTAAAAATACTTTTTATGCTCGTCTGTCAAGACTTAACAAATGCAAATACTTAACTCTTAACTGTATCATGAAAAACACGTGCTGGAGATAAACCACGGGGACGGAGTACCTAGTTATTGCGGCTGTCGTAGCCAAAATGCAGTACAAGTAAAACATGATCACATTTTTTTAATACATCATTTTTATACATGAACATATTCATTTTTGAATACATAAATTTCACAACAGATTATTCTGCAAGTGCAAATATTTGTATCCAAGTAAGCTTTATATTCCTATGATGTAAAAAATTGCGTATTTATTGGCAACACCGTTGCGCATTTAAGTAACTTATGTAAGTTAAAAATTGAGCAATATTATGGACAAGCTCGCATTTTGTTTAATCAATTAATTATAAATAAATTAGTACAATAATTGTAGAAACAACTTATGTTGCCTTGACATGAAGTAAATCAAGCAGTAGTTTATACCAGCATGTGTATAAAAAACGTGGTGACAAAACTAATGTGATTTAATTTCTCTTATTTGCTCATCATTCATGCATTGAATGTTATCTGCACGGCCAAGACAACGTGCGTACTCATCATCAGAGAAGTAGACAGATTTGCCCCAGTGCGATAGACACTTCACCAGCAGTTAGCTTTCAAGTACAGCAAATAATATGGTATGTGACATATATAGAAATTAAGCGTCATCAATCATTCTTCTTCAACATCAAGTACAAGAATACCTTGACGCTTTGAAATGGCATGTTAGTGTGGTTCAAGACACGTACATAATATATGAAACTCGGTGTTGCTGTTGCTGAAAAAATATCTGCTGCTGTTTAATTTTCTATTCTTTTCTTTCTCACTAGTCTTCTTTTTCCTCATTCATCTTTACTCATGTTACACTAAGCTGTTAATTCATGGTCAAATACTGAAATATGCATACACTATCACCATTATCATTATAAGCTCCAAAAATAACAAGAAGGACATTTCTACTCATACCAATGCACCATATCGCCTCTCCGTTTTAATTAAATGCCTTTAGAATTGATGACGGTAATGAAACTGGATCATAAGAAATCCTAATCACAGTCAAATGACGTTATTTTTTGTTTGCTATTCATATCAGCAATTTAGTCCTTGGAGAAAATGATGATTGCTTTAGTAAGTGTAATGAAGGGATTAGTGTGACATACTCAAAATAGCAAGAAGGAAATATTAAGACAAGAGATTATTGAAAAAGATAAAAATGTTGACATAATTATTATCGTCATCATCAATATAGCATATAATACACAATAACGCGATTCTTATCATTGTCTTATATAGTCACATGATGATATGGTAATGACGGTAAGGAAAATTATTTTGAAGATTTTCCCATAGACAGAGTCGCATTTTTTTCTTTAAGCTTTTAGTTTTTCAGCTAATTTACCTAAGAAAACATTATTGTCATTATGAAAGTGGAAAAAGTCAGGGTCGCATAACTGACATTATGCCATGTTGCGTTGTTACACCATCCAGCAAGATACAAGTCGATATTAGCCAATACCTCATTACAATTCAATAACATTTTTCAATAACGTAATATGTAGATCACGTTATTAGCCAGTCAGAAATAGTGTGTGATGAGATGAGATGTGCTATGTGGTAAATGATAGATAATTATGAGTTGGGCTGGGTTTTTTTTTGTACCACGCAAGTACGCATGCTTAGGAATACAGTGCTGCTGATGTTTTAAATATTTGTAAAAAAGTTCACTACTGACCTTCTTAGTGTAATTTTGTAACACAGTAACAAAATCTATTTCGACTTGGTTTGATCAGTAGATCTGATCTAAAAGATTATGAGAAATGATATTTTAAAAGTAAATGCCGTGTTGCAAATAGTAAGGATGAAGATCATGTCATCGCATCGCATACACATAATATATATGTGTTACATTATTGTTATGGTGTTATGAAATGTCTTCCGTATAACTTATTTTGCTTTTTCACATTTCTAATCTGCCAAGACTCCATTCTATTTTTCAAGCAAGGCAGTAGACATTGCTCTATCGTATCATATCACCATCACCGAAGCCTACAAATAGTTATGTTCATCATTTCACTTTATGTAGCGACTTCTTCAGTAGCAAAATTTGTGCGCATGAATGAAGCGAAATAAACAGAAATATAATAATGTGTTTTGTAGTGCCGAGACAGGCATACAGGGAGAATTACTGTGAAATTGACAACATTGGAAAATTGGCAGCTTATCATATCAAATTGTTACTATTATAATCATTTCATCGCATAGTTAAATAGACCTTCGTAAAATACCAGTAAGCATGACTGATCGATAAAATTGTTTTTCTTGTTTTTTGTTATTTTTAGGCTTGCCTCTCCCCGTGCATGATAGACAATCATGAAAAATGTAAGTAGGTAGGTAAATATATGGACATGGGCAAATCGGGAAATACCAAGTCTACTAAAAAAAATCAACTCACAATCAGAAAGTGTAACATTTTTTCATGTAAAAAGCATGTATTTTTTTGCACAATACATGTTGTCTGCATGTATATTATATTTGTCTGAAAGTCTGTGAGGCAATTTCGTCTTGTCATAAGTATATTACCCTGTCAAGGTGAATAAAAGCATGATCGGCAGTCGATGTTTATATCTGACTGACTGACTGGCAGTGTTTTTTTGTGTGTGGATGTGATGATATGACAACTGATGTAATCGCAGACGAGGTTAGGGTTTGGCCGGCAGTAGGAAACTTTTTGATGTACAAAGTATTCAATGTTTATATTATCACTACTGACATATATATGTGTATATACAATCCATCAGTAACAATGTTAACGTGTACATATTGGTGTGATGTGATGACTGATGGTATAAGGTTGTATTGCTTTAAATCACTCAATTTCTGCAATCAATTCACATTTTCAAGCTTGTCACTATGCGGAATTGTTGGATTGTCTGGATTTTTCGTTGCCTTACTTTTTACCTGTAAATTATATACATGTGTGTTCTCTGTAACTAGTTTGAATTGGACTTTTAGCATTAAATATTTCATGAACTTAATTATACTTGGCATCTGATAACTCAGTTTCTATGTGTAATTGTAGAAAACAAAATGTTTTAAAGTGTTCATAGCAAAATATTTGTGCGTAAATTAAAATCATGGATGTTTTCATAAATAGGAATGTAGTACTTTTACATGAAGTACTACTACTACTTCGTACTACTCGGGCAGCAAATCCATTAAACTTACTAATTTCTCTTGAAGGTTTTCTGACTCAAATGTTTGTCTGCATGCATTTTCTTTTCAAATATGACTTGAATTGAGCTGGGTTGAGGTTGAGATATATGCAAGGCCATAGTAACATTGATGGCAAGGAATGTGTATGTTTTATAGCAACGGTAGTCTTAGTCAATACCCCAAAAGTTCACTATTTATGGAACACGCAAAACACAATGGAAAATGGCCATCATAGTTCGGCTGCCTAGCCTAGCCTACTTGAATGCCACGACGGACGACTCGGGAGGAAAAACAAAAAAATTATCGGTGTTTTCATGAGTTACTTGCTACTGGTGACGATGCCGGTAGTTGTAAAATAGCGGCTGTGTGGTAGCAAAGCAAAAAAATAGGAAACGCACACCAAATCTATATAGAACATTTTAGGGGCAGACGAACAACTATTTTTTGCCAGTTTGCAATCTCTTTCAGCCTAAAAGAGTCCACAGTATCTACATCACCATACCATACCACAAAGTTACAATAGAGAGTGTGTTGTGTAATTCTATGGATGTAATTCTACGAGTCGTGTGTTTGTACTGCTTTGAAAAAAGGGCCTAGAAAAACATGAGGAGAAGAGAAGCAAACTCTTCTGTTCCTATTTCTATCGGATTATTTTTTTGCAGCAGCAGCGGCACTGAAAATAGCATAGACGGAACAAGAATAACGTATGAATTTCTAGTCTGGTCTGGCCTGGCATTATGATGGCACGAGAGAAAAGTGGGTCAAACCATATCCTTACAAAAAAATCCCACAGTAGCAAGAGTAGCAGACGAATGGCTTCCTATATCTCAACCAGACATATTAATAATATATACTAAACTGAATAATAAGAGAAAATAGGACAGGAATGAAAGGCAGGAATACTTTTTATGATCTATTGTTGTAAAACTTTGTGTACTGGTGTTTTTCTCGGAGTCAAAGAGAAAGTAAAAATGTTTGGGAGTTGCTTTCTCCTCACTTCTGTCCTCCCAGTCATCAGAATACCCACTACCCCACGCAATTTATTCTCATGTATTCACTGGGTACTTACAGAATTATGTCAATCTGAGGCTTGCTTTCATTATAATGAATTTCGCTATGAGCAATTTTTTTACTATAAACTATGTTACAACAACCCATTTTGTTGAATTTACTTCCTAGTTTTTTCCTTGACATTTTTATCTCATATGTGAGAACAGGATGGTTAGACTGATGTGTGCCACGAGTTTGCTGGTGCTGTGGAAATGACGATGATGATGAAGCGGATGAACTGATTATTATAGTTGCTGGGTCTACTTTGATGTGACTGCCTCCCACACTCTACGTATCTGTGGGACTGTGCAAAACTCTAGTTTAACGATTATGCGGGTTCTTCCAGGCAGAAGAAGAAGAGTTTGCAAGCCTATCAAAATCTACAACAACTGCAAACATATGTCCCTGTGATGTAAGCGAGCATTATTATTTTCCCTGGGTTTCCCACCCACTACCACTACAACCATATAAGTAGTTGTGTTCGTAGTTCCTTTTTGCAGACCATCTTCACCCTGTGAGAAACAGTCATATCGAGCGTGTAACATGACGCATGTCAAGTTTCATCTTGAGGATGGTTTTTATGTTGGACACGAAAGATGCGTCTATGGCTCATGATGATGAGGCGATTTAGCCACTACAAAAATAGATTTATGTGTGTATACCTCCGCCAAATGCCGTTGTTCTTTTGAATGAACTGCTATTCATCATATCTGGATATTTTTTTGTTTTACCGGAGATAAAACATTTGAGGAAATCTATAATGGCCAAATTTAACCATCCACGTTCCATATTCCATCAGCATCTAACCATTCTCATAGAAAAAAATACGGCACAGAGGAAAGTTAGTCTTAGTAAAACCAACCAGGCGCGTTAATTTTTAAGTAATTTTGTTACTTACGCTTTACTATAGAAACTAAATTGTGACAGTTGGAGAGAACTGTTTGAAATGGCATACACTTTGTACATCCATAAAACTTTTTTTAAAGAAAAGAAAGGAATGCCGATTGATCAGAAAAACATTGTAGTCTAAACACCGCATAATTAATACATGCATACAAAAAAGTGCAGAAGTCGAGGTAGTAAGAAATCATAGCTATTAGACGAAGTTGTGTTGTTCCGCCTTGGTAACAAGTTTTGCAGTCCTCAATTCCTACCTATTTCAAAAGTGGGTCAAACCGTAAGTTCGTCATGACCAAAAGTAGGATACTTGCTACTTGCTTTTTGCTGTTACGGATGTTACGTTACAGTACTACCACCGCCACAACTGACTTAGCAAGCAAGAACAACTCTGCACCATCATCATCATCACTTAGCACCATACCACCACCACCATCAGCATCAGCATTGCCATTGCCACCAGCCAAAAGCTATGCTGAAGTATTTGCAAAGCTTGTGAAGAAGAAGGAGAAGCAGGCACAGGGTTTTTAGCTAAACTTCTCTCATCGACTCGGTTGGTCGATGCTTGCTGTGTTGTTATGGCATTAGTTCTTTGGCACAATGGTAATACTACGACCACTTCTTCTGCCACCAACACCACCATCGCCGCCATTAATAGGTTTTTTCTTTGATGATAACGATAGGATAAGATGAAGAGAGAGAGAGAGAAAATAAGTAAGTCAGTATTATATGTTGTCCTATTTAATTTCAATGCGTCGGCAGATACTTCTATTCTCTTTCACTAGAGAGGTAGATCAGTGATAGGTTGTTTGGGCTCGGCTGCCATTTTCATGAATAAGATGTGAGGAAAAAAATGTTGTGGCGATGTGGTGAAGACAAAATGGCATGCAAGGTGTAATATAATGTAATACTATGTAGTAAACATCTACTAAGTAAATGGGGTCATTGTTAATAGTCACCGTTTTCTTTTGGCAGAGAAACAGGTAAAATAATTCGGCAGGTAAGGAAAGGTCTTGATGGTTCTACTATGCTTTATGTCTGCATTTTTAAATACCTACTAAAAATGAATTAAGACGGTCACAGTCATTATAATACATATAGTTTGCATCAGTCAAGGTAAAATTCTCTGCATAACTACAAATATTTTGCATTGTGCGTACTTTTACTAAACTACAACTTTTTTGATTGACGTGTAATGTAAGATGATGATAATGAGCCTGAAACTACTTATGATGTATCATGCTTGCACCACTTAACCTAGCTGTTATCCTAATATTAATCACAGCCACAGCAGATTTTCTAAATCCTCAAAAAAGTTAAGCTATACTTACAAATACAAACATTTTCAGGGATAACACTTTTCTCCCAAATATTTCAATTTATTTTAACTGGCACATTTTTTAGTGTTTTTGGGACAATTTATATTTCTTCTCATTATTTTGCAAGTACCCAGGATTTTTAATGTACCCCCAATGTAAAAGTATGTAGCTTAAAGTTGGTGTTTAGAAGTTAAGTCGGATGGTAAAATATCATGTGCCATGTCACTTATGCGTGTATAGGTTTAAAAATTATTTTGACCTTAAAACTTTCGTATGATCCGATTACACTTTCAGAATTTTATTAGGGTATGCATTTTTTCTTTCTATCTTCACTAGCAGGAAAGCACTTTAGGTAGAAAATGGAGTACTTTGTGGAAAATACTTTAAATTCCACAAATAAACAGGAAAACAATTTATGAAATACATGATACAATGGAATTGAAGCTGGTAATACTTGGGCATGCAGTCATAAAAATTATAAATATATTTCAGATCAAAGTGGCATTCCTTAAGTCCTTGTAAACGGCATACGTTGTTTCGCATGGATTTCAAACCCTTTTAAATTCTACCTCGGCAGTAATCATATTTAGTTTTAAAACATTTTAATATTCTACTTCAGCTCCAGAACAGGGCATGTATTGCAACGTATTTGTGTGTAAATGGATAGTTGCTTTAAAGAAAAACCAGTACAGATTTTTTTGTGAACATTATGGGCTCTGTAAAGAAATAAAATAACTGCTTATCTAACTAAGGATGATTCTTTCCTTGCATGCAACAAGGACAAAAAAATGATGACGTTCTGCTGCTAGATTTTTGGGTAGGAGCATTTTTTGTTCCTGTAAAATTCAATTCCTTGCTGCTGTTCACTGTTACAGGAGCCATTTTACTGTTGTGTAGTGATACCAACTCCACCACCACCGAGATGCACCCGGGAACCGTGTACGACGTCACGTAGGCACACTCTCACAATGGTAGTCAAGTTAGAAACTCACAAAAAATGGACGAAACAATATTGCCAGAGAGGAGAAGTTAGGAGGAAAGAGGGAACGTGTAAAGTAAATGCATGCATGTGTGTATATATATTTACGCATAGATATAAGATCAAGTTATATAACGGAGTGAGGAGATGGAGAATTGTGTATAGAAAAGAGAACGGATTTTATGTATGGGAGGAAGAAGAGAAGGAACAGCGAAGAGCAATAAACTCGATTGGATATTTTCAGGGTTTCATGTACTTCACAAAAGATGACTGCACAAGGAAAACTGGATGACACGTGCACGTGGAACTTGTTTCCTGCCTTGTGCACTACATCCACTAAAAAATCTACGACACGAGGAAGATGTTAAAAATCAAAAAAATCTCTTTTTCTAGTTTTCCTATCTCTTTCTTTTACTTTTATTCTTTAAACTTCTCTCATCATCATCAGTTAAGGTAATTATGGAATTTACTTGTGATTCTAAAATGCATGGATAATCATTTTTTAAACTGGAAATATAGAAGTAGCAGTTATAACGATAAGAATATGACGTGACGTGAGATAATGTTGACATTTAAAAAAATCAACTCCAGCTTACTAACATACAACGCTATTATACAGTCAAATCATTATGGTTCATAGTCCATTTTTTGTTGCAAAGATGGTTCTTTAGTATGATGATATGAGAATGACTACAATTCTCTGAGTTACTCCACTGGATAAAGAATAGATGGAAGGAAAAGATGCGCGACGACGTCATTATTATTATCATCAAGCAGTTTTTCTCCAAATATGCACTGTACGCATGTAAACATGATAACGATGACAGTAGTATAACCAGCAACGTTTTAGTATAACTGATATTCTTTTACCTTCCTTCGTGGAAGTCATTGACCGAAAGAGTACGGATTTTTTTGAAACGTGCGTGGTTTCTTATATATTCTATAGGTTATATATACAAAGCTTTGCGAAGCTAGTATATAGTTTTTTGATTGAAAATTGAACATGTTTAACTTTAATAATGATCTGAATATCAGTCAGTTAGTCAGGGATCTTATTGACGCTAATGATATGATGATTTGGTAAATGAAAGGAGATGTTGCCGGATAAATGAAGTAAATATTTTATTTTTTAACGAGATAGGCGACGTTTCAATTTGATAGTCGGCAATCCTCATTTCCAACATTCTACAAATGTGATAGATGTGTCTGCTAGTAACGACGACGACAGCATTCGCTCACAATTTCTCCACCGACAAGTATCGAGTAAAATGGAAAGAGAAGAATAAGAAGTTGATAACATTTTTGGGTTACTTGACTTTACATGTTACATAGAAAATGACAACTAGCTAACATTTAATATCCACAGAAAACAAAAGTACGGTTATTTGTGAATGTAGATTTTTAAAACTCTAATTTTGTCTATTTTTAGCAACTGTCATTGTATGACATGACAGTTTACTATTGGTACTCATATGGCGTTGAAATAAATAATTCATGTGAAAAACAATTCCAGGATTTTCCATTTTATTTTACTCCAGACCTGCGCAAAATATTACTCATTTTCCTATTTTGCAAAACTATCATGCATAATAGAAAAAGGTATTTTGGCATTTTACCATTTTTCTTTAAAGCCAAAACGCCCATCCATTTTCGCAATAAGCCGCATGAAATTTTAAATTACATATCGAGCAAAAACCAGGCAATCAATTATTATGTTATGTTATGTGAGGCCAATAATAGCCAGGAGCATAGCACTTCCTTGAACTATTACGGAAATGCAGCAAACTAAAAAGTTGGCTTTTCCCCATTACGCGTGGTCCAGCCAGGCCAGACCAAAAAGACATGCCATCATTGTTATAAGCATGTATGCAGACAAGTAATGTACCTCTGTCTCTCTATCCTTTTCCAGTTATATCCAAGCCTATATAAAGGAAATGTTACAATAACCCAGCCAAAAAAAATTACACGGGAGACGACTCAACTAAAAAGGAAGAACCACCAACCAGGAGGAGAACAAGGGAGAGAAAATAACTGGCGGTTCCAGAAGAAGAAAAAAACCCGACTGATGTGTCTCACTATATCAAATACCCTGGCCTGGTAATAGTGGTAATTCTAAACTTGTATCCAATAGCAGCAGCAGCAGCCCTTGATTATTTCTACTAGAAAAAGAAGAGTTAGAAGAGAAGACGCGTGTTTGTGTGCATAGAGGCACAGTAATATATATTGTGTGTGTAAAATGTATGTTGGAAAGTTGGAGTAAACGAGAGAGAGAAGACCAGGAACGCCACTTGGAAAACTTGGTGTCAATGACCCTGAGAGAGCTCCCTATCACTCGCTCCCCTTCTTCTTTTACTTCTTTTTAGTTTAGCTGCTGAGCCAGCCGACGAGACAGACAGAATTGAGACACGCGAACCTAAGCAATATAATATCAGCAGTAATACTAGCACTACAGCATAAAGAGCATTTCGCCTTTTTTGTACAGAGTTACGAACGGAGGAGCCTACAATAGAGCCAGTAAGAACGGAATTCTAAAAACCAAGCCATGAGTGAGAGAGAAGAGCTTCCAACAACTCTAAAGAGAGAAACCCATGAATTACGCTATATGCGATGCGGTGGTGGTGGTGCTGTAACGCTGTAAGCAATGCAACTCTCTCTGACTGAAGAATATATGTACATATTCCACATTATAATTTAGAGGTAGCATGTTATGTATAATATGGACAATGTAGGTTTATATCAAAGCCAACATGACGACAAAGACCATGCAGCAGCAGGAATAAAAAAGGGAGCATGGTATAAAAAAACTGTGATATGTTGGATTTGGAGGAATTAAGAGGGAAAAAGGTTGCCGGTTACTCCAATACTGCTGCTTGCTCACAGTCAAGTCAGTTAGGTAAACCAGGACCAGGCAAATTATTGTGTAGGTATACAAAGCATACATACATACGTAAAGCATCAAGGCGTCTTATTCAGTAAACAGGGGAAACTGTGGGAGATGATGAGACCATTGACTATTGACCATGAGTGAAAAAAAGATAGAGAGCCTTATTGCATCTCTTACATAAATAGACACACAAGATATTTTATGGATATCCAGCGAATAATATGTTTACGAAAACGCCTACTGCACTGGAGCAAAAAAACTGTCGTCATCGTCATCATCACCAAAGCGCGCTGGCTTGCTTGTCGTCATCGTCATTCGATGTACAATACGCTGTTATTATAACAATTTGAGGTTTTTTCTCAGATTTCCTTTTTTCTGCTGCTGCCTACACCGGAATAAAACTCTGACGGCTCCTTCCAACTTCTTGGTATGATTTTTGAAGAAACATTGCAGGAATTAAGGAGTCATTTGAAGAAGTATTATTATCTGTCATTTTATCTGCCGACGACGCTTGTAAGCCGAATCGCTTTTTTACATACATGCATACTATTTCATAGGTACACCTTCCTTTTTCCTCGTCTTTTTGACAGCAAAAAAGTAAAATGTATGCAATGGCATGGCAAGCGGCGTAGGATTTTTTTGTTATGTGGAATGATATCAGTAACAGCGTGCTTTGCCGAGCAGAATTGTATGACTGCTTTGGATTTTTGGCCTGGACTGTGACTGGATGATGGGTTCATACATATGTTTAATGAGAAAGCATGCATGTAGGTATGTACATACGTCTGTCTACATACGTCATCATCACATGCTGCCGCTGCGCTGGTCTTTCATATGTGTAGCCTGTGTAGATCTACCTATTGTTTTATAGTGTGCGGTATATGTATCTATGCTTTGTATGGAAATGTTAACCCTTTATTCATGCAATCATCATCGCTATCATAATTTTATCTAGTAGAGCAAAAATAAAGGAGTTGTGGATAGATAAAGGTATATAATGATGATAATATGTATTTTAAAACAATGTAATGACGGCTACTCCAATTCCAGTTTATTTCCAGTATAATAATCGCCTTGCAAAGCGAAAGAGATGAGAGCAAAGTTTCGTAATAATTATGTTGCCTTCGGCTAACCAAGAGGCAAGCTGGCAGGATGTGATGTGACTATGAAACAGCAGCCTCAAAAATTCTGAGAAGGGGTGTAAATATGCAAGCCTTTCTTTTACTTTTGCTTTTAACCTTTCGATGATTCTTTATTGTTGAAAATAATATTTTGAAACATTTGGCAATGGCTTTGGGGTTAGAGGAAACTGAAACTGACGAATGACAGTTGGAATTGTTTCACTTGAAATTTTGCACTGGAGTTCACATTTTCACATGTGCTCTATTTTGACATTGTCATGTCATACGTCATGTTACGCTAGCCTTCCAGTTTTACTGCAGCAAAAGATCAATGTGACTGGATAAAATGAGAGAAACGTGCATTACTGGTGAAAAACTAGTAGGCATGCACGATATGACGAAACGGTGCACATGACTATTGACTATGACATAAAAGTAAAGCCCGTTCAACAACCTTACTGCTTGCTTGCTTGTTTAGGTAAATTAGCAAGAATAGAACGAGCATTGTAATCGCTACAGAAATTTGAACAAGAGGATGGATGGGGTTGATAAACGTGATTTTTTCTGATGAATCATGCGTAAGAATATAACTTTTTCTCTTTGAGATAGATACCAAAACGGTATAATAATATCTCTTACTGCTACTGCCAGAATTTTGTTTTATAGTTTTTTTGTGTATTCCGAAGAAGTAGTTTTGTGGTCAATGCTTTCTTGTGCTAATAATGGTGGTGGTGGTGGAGCTTGGAGCACTACGACTACTAGCTATGCTACAACAATGGATTGTGATGATGATTCCTGAGAAAACTCGTTGAACCCTTGTAGATTAGGTTACAATACAACATAGCAGAGCATCATTATTATCATCAGCCACTCAACTGGTGGTGGTGGTGGAGGTGGACCAGTAATCTGTGTGGTGTATAATATGCCTAACAACTTTTTTTTCTTCTTCAAAAAGAAATCCAAGCATGACCAGATTTCTGGCAGGGGTTGATAATGCTGATATGACGATCATGGTGCTGTTGACTGCTTATAACAGCAACAAAACTAAACGGCAATCTTCTCCGCCTCAGAAAGCAACTTTTTTTGCAGAGTTTTTTTTTGGTGGGTTCCCGTGTCCATGGAATGAACGGCCATGAACCGATGACGACGACGGATGCTAATGCTCTTGATTATTGTACAAGTGTTTGGCTGCCTACAGCCGTAAAAAAAATTCTAGTGTGTGCTTTTGGCTAGAGTTGAATACCTGGCCTAGTAGTGATGGTGTGCATTTGACTAGAGTTCATTTGACTTGACTTTACCCGGTGCGGTGCTTCAACTGGTCAACTTAATACAACTCCAGCTATAGTACAAAGTACAACACAGCTATTTTATATACTTTGTATAGTATTAATTGTAATGATTATGATAACAATAACATATCAGTATCCACACACACACACTGTGCGTTTTTTTCAGCAAGTTGAGTCAGAGGAGAGGAGTTAGATTGAAGAGAGGGGTTAATTTACAAAATAAACCAGTACCAGTTGTAAGCATTGCTTTGTTATGCACCTTCAAAGGTACTGACTATAAAAACCTGGTGTATAAAACTGAATCGGACGATGATGATGGAAAGATAATAATAATATAAGTTACCTACTATGTATCAATGTATGGAAAAAGTAATAAAAAAGTGTGTGTGTGTGTTTGTGTTCACGGTCTTTCCCCTTGTCTTTAGGCTGCAGGTATGAACAGACAATCTCATTCCACTGTGTATGCATAAAATACATACATATATGAAACAATGACATGCGATGAACTCTTTCTTGAACATGTGAACAATCTCTATTTAATGCTTCGCAACAAAAAAGAAAATATCATCATCATCGCTATGGATATAATCTTGTATCAACGAAAAAAGTAATTTTTGAGTAGTTAAGAGCACTCAGCGAAAATATAAAGTTTTTTTAAAAGAAAGCTTGAGGCATGCATGTGTGTGAACATTATTATGGGAGCTGTAATAAAAATCTTTGAAACATGTATCATGCATGTATGTATGTTTTTATATGATGCGCGAAAAAATTATATAGACTTTGTTGCTGTTTATTGTATGGATGGACATTAAAGCAAAGTTGTGTAGTTAGTGGTAGTGGGTTACTTGAGTGTAACCACCTTTTGGGGTTGAAACATAAATTGGTAGCTAGCATCATCAGAATCAGGAGGAATATTTAAGATGGAAACTACTAAAAAAACGGGAGGATGTATGTGGTTTGGTCTGTTCTGATCCGTTTGAGTAGCAAGAAGAAAAAAACTTTTATGCTGACGATGAACTGAAGCGTTTGATCCTCAATTAAAACATTTTTTGATGGTTTACAGACAGCTGTTGGCGATGATAATGTTGAATAAACTTTATGGTTGACCAAAACAATTTTCCTTTTTTCTTGTGAAATTTCCTACTGTATTTTTAAAAAGTAACTTTACTCTCAGCCAAAAAAAATGCTCGTGTAGCATTTCCCAGAATGATATGTACTAATTGGGGTGTATTCTGACATTTCCATTTAGAAAATATTATGGTCATGTAGTCAGTCATGTCACTGTCATTCCACAAATTAAAAAAATTGTTTCATGTAAAAATAAAAATAAACTTTCCATATTGATGCATAAAACATTGATACAAAATGTATGGCTATTGTATATATCGTTATCAACCGTTTTGATCATCGTGAGCATGATCACTTTCAATTTTCAAATTCCATTAGAGCCCTTAACAATTTTTTTGAACTGTTTCATATTGCATAGTACGTATTCAAGCTGAAAAGAAAAGAATCCCGTTTGAAATATTCTTGCAAGTTATACATTTTTCTCACATTGTCTTCTAATACTTTTTAATGATGATGGTATTCATGTCTAGAACAGTTAACGTGCAAGAAGTAGCAAGAACGGCAGCTGCTTCTGGTAGTAAGCAAGGTAGTGCAGGTACCGAAACAATTCAAAGTTACTCACGTACATATTTGTTTTTATGTTGCGCACTTGTGCCTTTTGCTGTGCTTGGGCTGCCAAGGGAAATGGACTCTTACCACACCCATTAATTTATTATATTTTTACGTTTCTCTCCCCATCTCTCTCTTTTCGACAGCACAATGTTCCCTTAATGATGGATAAAAGTTTGCAATTTTGCAAATGTAACGCTTGTACGTCAACGAGCATCGTGTATTTTGCATGAAAAGGTGCACAATATTTTTTTTGCGCATATGCACAAATCTGAGAAAACATTTTTTTTGCACTGTGATTAATACTACCAAAAAGAAGATTACGTGCTGCATTTTCATATTGTATCTTTAATTTGACGTTACATCTACACATGCATACATATAGCTCATCATCATATCACTATCAAAATATTACAAAGCCTTTTAAATGTCTGTAGAGTAATAATACTTTCTTGTCTGTTTGGCGATAATGAAGGATGTATAACTTTTAAAGGTACTGCGTTTACGTGCTTACTTACACACATGCATAAATTTTTCGCCATGTAACAACAGCTCGCAAAAATTCATTTTCATTTAGCTCTTCGAAATACTTATCACTCAAACAATGGAAAAAAGAATGTTGCTCGCTGACTTTCAAAGTGCCAATTTAAAATGAATGAGGAGGAGGCGGAGGACATTATGTATTTGAAGTGCAACTGATTTTTACGATCTTGCAAAAAAACTTGTTGCAGAACCTTCATCAATATCATTATTTCTGTGCAGTATATTTAATAATGATCGATATCATCATCATCATCATCGATGCAGTGATGATGAGAGGCACTGATTAATAACAATGCATGATACAGTATCACATTTTCAAATTTAAATAACATCAAGATACAAAATGATTAACATGTTTCGTTGAGCGATGAGCGCATATTTCAAAAATATAACTGTATTTGTATTGATATCTATTGGATGACGAAGTAGTAGTAGTGGATATGTTGATGATGTGTGCCAGATTCACACTGATTTGTTACTTTGCCATTTGTACTTTTAATTAAAGCATAAAGAAAACATTGTGGTTTTGAAAATGCAAATACATTTACATACATGAGCACGTTCCTTTCTAATGAACGCGATTCGAAAGCAAAAAAAAATCATTGCTAAAAATAAACTGTAATTTTTATAATTGATAAAGGATTGACAAGGGAATAATAAATTGTTTAAAAGAAAAGTTGTAATTTTTACGAAGTCATTTTTATTGCTGCTAAAAGTTGTGCGCATTTATGTAATTTGTGTACTACTCAACTGTCCTACTTTCAAGAACCGGCATTCTTGATATGCCTGCTTGTGTGTAGATAGGAAAAATAGATAAATAGAGATATATTGTATACTGTATGGAAATAAAAAAATGACTACACATAACGGAAATTTCAAAACCCGACTTGAAGGAAAGTGGTTTACATATTTAATAGGTCACCGCGGCACAATTTGCAATTTCCTACTTAAAAAAGTACAGCTATCTTGTAACATAACAGTATTTTATATAGCCCACAGCTACATAATAATGTTCATGCCTATACCTACCACCTACGAAAAAAAGGTTGACGGTGATGATGATGATGACAATGAAATCACTGCTGAGAGTATTTGCTAAAAATGGCATTGAAAACTAAACAGATGCATAATCATCATTATTATCATTACAAAAATAGCAAGTGTATGTCTGCCTGCGTTTCTAATATGTAATGTGGGGATGAGGATGACGCTAACGCTGGTTCACACACCTGTGCAATTGTTACATGAATATTTACACAAAGACCTTCTTTATATAATCGCAACGGTAATTGTAAGCGAAAGGTGTAAAAATCTGTATTGCAATATAAGGATAAAGACGCTCACTCATGCAAACGGAACAACAGAGCAAGCAAAGAAGGAATTTTATTTTATTTAACCCGAGCAAGGATTCACTCACGATCGCGACCAAGTCCATGGCTACTACTGCTATTAAGCGAATATAGTAATATTTTTTGCATACAATATTTATAGAAAAGTATTCACTAACAACGGCATTTTCCTTTTTTTTATCTCCACCACCACCGTCGCCGCTGTAACGACAAAAGAGATAAAACGGTTACGTTACGTTAGTGTAATACATATTATATCGTGGAGGAATGTTGCTGTCTAAACTTGAGCTGAGCAAGTAGCGTGTATGTAATACACTGTTATTTAGTAATATGGTGAATGATGATGATAAAAAGTAAAGCTCTCCCATAATCATCATCATCATCTTGAGATTGCAGCTGGGTATTTAGGTTTGTGGGTCACATCTCTCTCTACATGTCCATACCACCATACCAAAATCACTGTCTGTCTGGGACTGTGAATGAAGTGGCCGTGGTAGTGAGAGAGTGTCGGCGTTTTGTGCACTTGTACAGCGCTGTTTTGAAGCTGCTGCTGCTCTTTTGCTTACTTTTTTTCGCATTGTGTTTAACAAGATTACATTATGTAGCAGTAAAAAAAACATTGCAACAATATTATTTAGCGGTTGTTGTAGTGATGGTAGCTTTAGTAGTTGTGTTAACTGCATAATAATCATAATAGTTTAGTAAAAAATATACCAGTAACAGTAACAACATACTATTCACTATAAACTACCGCATCACCATAACTTTTAGCAGTAGAATATTATGTATGTGGTCATCATCATTCATGATGAATAAGGCAATAAGACAAACTTTGTATGAAAAAAAGGCAAACAGTGAGTTTATTTGTTGTGTTCAGTACTTCCTATGCATACATGCTTTCACAAGTTTATCATTACTTTTATTTACGTTCTCTCATTCATCCCTCCATTCATTCATTCATTGATAATAATAATAACAATAACAAGGCTCATCAGTGTCAGTAGCAGCAACACCGTGTGTGTAAAATGTATGTATGCGTAACTCCTTATAATGCTTATAATTTAAAAAAGTTACTTTCCTATATTAAAAATAAACATGCGCACAATAATTTCGAATAAATGAGAGTGATGATTGCCTTTCATTCACTCACTGTCAGTTGTATAAAATGATTGGGAAGGGATATGAAATTGATTTTGCAAAATAAAATCGACAGACTTTCATACAGATACAGTACATGATCCCTCATACAAAACATAATACTTTGTATCAACTAATAATGCTTTTCTGTTGTGTTGGCCTTTAACAATTTTATAAATCATGGTAATAAACATAAATCTCACATTATCCTTAAATGTAAAGTTCAAATTGGTCTGGTTTATGACTATGTGACAAAGTCTGCATTATTTGCACTGATTAGGATGTCTCTCTAGTCTGCACCGTTTGTTTGCATTATATCGTTACCGATTACGGACGCATGTACATAAGCAGTTATGGAATCTCATTTCATCCCATTTATGTACATTACCAGCACATTAGCTAATGAAAAGTAACTCTTCTTCTTTACTTTTGTTTTTGCAGGGAATTCTTATACACTTGCCATGCTTAAGGGTGACTCTGACGTTATGGCATGAGCATTATACTATTATTACCTACACACGTCGTCGTGAGTAGTTAATGAAAATGCAAAGGATTCAAGTGTCCTTGTAATCCGTGCACACATACTGCTTGTCTTTGTACATGAATTCCTGTACAGATAACTCTAGGTACTGCTAATATAACAGTACATTGCAGTAGTAGTACTGTTCACTGTTCAGTTAATTATTTTCCTACTGGCGACATTACCTTCTCTTTGGTCACATTGCATGTATGATAATGCCCACTAAAAATTACTACTTTGCACACCTGTTTTTGGTTGGGTAACACCTTTCGCCAAAAACAAATGTCGACATATGCTTCAAAGCCCTAAATTAACATTGACTAAAATATTGTCCTTGTTCGAAAATTTCTAAATTCCAGGTTTACATTTTGTTGGCCGGCTTCACTTTACTGAAGACGAAAAATGACCATAAGCATTTAATCCTTTTAGTAGAAATACACGGGCACGACAGATATTATGGGAATTCGCGAATGTAGCCGTGCCGTACACCCGAATAAAAATATCCGCACTGTGACTGTGCACAAGACACTCGGAGAAAGGCGAGTGCACAAAAATGACTCCTACATTTATGCCGGCTCTTGTCTGCCTATATGCATGCAAAAATTAAAAGTAAGAAATATATGTCTGCAATACTTACACAAACTGGCTGATGCAAACTTCCTGGACAACTTTTGCTTTAAGTTGCAGACACGATATTAATGTTTGTCGGTACAATTAACTATATAATTAATTGTCTCAAAATCGTCACTTTTACTGTGATCACTTTTCCTGGGATAAAAAAAACAACGTTTGATTTTCACTAACACACTATTTTAAAGTTTCCACTTTTCCAACTATCAATTTTTACCGGAACTTTTTAACGGTAGCAAGTCTGTAATTCAGATATAGGTCAAGTGTCAAGATTTAAAGTAAAGATGCGAAAAAAAACTTTTTCCTTTGGATAAAGCTATGAGCTCTGTGCTGCTCTCACCACACAGTAGTGAACGTATCAATGCTCTCCGAAGAGTGAGTCGCTGGCAGTTCTGCAGCGGCACCAAGACACACACTTTGCTTTGCTCACTTCCTTTCTCGCATTCTGGCTTGAAAATACATAAGAAACGTACATATACCCCTTCATGCTTTGCAACCACCAAAACGCCAGAAAACAGAGATGAGAAGCTTGCAAGGACTAAAAAAGCATTATGTTACGTACTTTTCTGTCTAGTCTACTGAATGGTGGTGGTGGTCTCGTCCATATCTTTTGTACGTCATATTGTGTGCTTTGCTATTCAGTATGCTCAGATCAGTTCAGTCACTACTATTCAACAAACATAGTTGCATGCCAGTTACTTGTAACATTGTATAGATACATATATAATATACAGAAAATAAGGGACTTGGCATGCCTTAGTATTGTTGTATACTGATATAATGCTACGTGAAAGATATTAGGAATCCCCTGAGAAATATTGCATAGTGAAGAGAATGTGTATGGAAAGAGAAAGAAATTATTGTAGTAGGTACTGCTCCCATTGATGCTGCTGGTTGCGTACTTTGAATCCGATATGATGAATTTGGTAGAAACGGCTTAAATAAGTAGCTGGAAAACTTTCTGGAACTTTCAGCTTTACTACGCGTTTTTTGGAGAAAACAGTCTAGCTTCTAGGAAAATTCCAGCAAACTTTGCAAACAAATTTTTATCCACCGGCTTTGGCTTTTTGTACAAAAATTTGAAATAATTGAATGTCATGGACATGTAATTTAACCATATATACATATACCAACACCATTGACATTACATGCATATAATTTTCTTCATTTCATACCTTTTTTTACAAAAAATATGCATGAATTAATCGACCACATTCCACTACCTTTTGACAGATTCCACTCATTTCATATTTCATAATAATAAAGTTGATAGTCAGACGGACAGACAAATTTGTCTAACAAAACACATGTCCAAGTAGGTAATCTCAGTCAGTTTCGTTCAGCATTGTTGTTAGACACTTATAAAATGTTCATACAAAATTCCCCTTTAAAATTTCTATACAAATAAATGTGTGAGCACACACGCATGCAAAAGCAAGCACTAAAGAAATCATGATTTTGAATGGAGACCTTAGAGAATACAAAAGCTTCTCTGCCACTGCCACTCACTCTCATGCACATGTAAAATGTTAACTTAACCGATGATCAAAGAATCACACCATCATCACCACAAGTCAGCTATTAGATTTTAATATTAAACGACAGAAAATATATGTGCCTTGAATTCTTTAAGGATACTTTACCCTCTAAACATAGCTCCACCCTTTAAGGATCATGTCTGATTCTGGCTATGTTGAAGAAAGCATTGTACCCTTTGCAAGATTGCAAGTCTGCTGTCTGTCAGTAGTGCAGTGTCAGTGAGTATCCCTTGCAAGGGCTCACAGTAACTTTATGTAAAGTTTATCGTATATCATGTACATTTAACACTTGCTTATTAAGCAACAAAAAATATTGACAGCAGGTCGCATTGCTGTTATACATGCGAGCACGCTTATATAACTGTCATTTTTGGTTTACCAGGATTATAGAGTATTTATAGACGTGTTCGCATGGTTTGCATGAATTGTCTGCATGCTTTCAGCATGGATCCTTTTCTATTCAGAAATAGGTTCTATATATATTTTTGAAAGAGAATCGAAGCGGTTGGAAAAGAGCTGCAAATAAAAATGATACTCTTTTCAGAGAGATGAGTAGATAAAGTGGAGGATTGGAGGAATATCATACTGTATACTGCGACCAAGATTGCCATCTTTTAGATCATGCAACTTACACAGAAGATTTTCCTCAATCAGTAAATGTTGACAATGTTGTATCTATTTCAAAAAGTAATGATATTTGCGGAAAACTGCGCTTGATTTCGTTTTGATTAAATTCACAAAATTTAATTGTAGGTGTATTGTTAGCCATGTAGCCATATGCATGATGAAGATAATAAAACTGTGAAAAGCCAACATGATGAGCTCTCACCGTGTAAATACTGAGATTGCTGCTCATTTTGTTTGATAAGAAATGACTTTGTAATCTTATTTTCTGTTGACAAGCTGTATGATGCAATTAGTAAATTAAATTAAGAATAGTACTTGAACATGATTTTTATACAATGCACGTGCGACACAAGAATAGCTACTGTATCGTGTTGCGTTGTGCGTCTATCTAATTCCTGCATAATGAACACAAAATTGAAAGTAATCTTTTACATTTTACTGCCATGCCAATATTATGCATACGTCACTCAGAATTAATCAATGTTGTACATTTTGGCAACAATGTGGAATTAGAAAATGGAATGCAACACTAGTAGAGACATGGCCTATTGACAGTTAATTATGTAAACTGTCAATATTGCTTAAGTCAATTAGTAGAATTTTACCATTACCACATCCACACCACACCACACTTTAACCTTCATCTTTAATAAAGCAGTTTGATTGTCATTTCATTGTTTTCACTATTCACGAAATTGGTTACAAACTCTTTTATGTCATCTAATACTAATAATGAAGTATGTCCAGTTTTTCTAGATCGTTTAGACAGCAGTGGCCCACGGTTTACGTAGAAGAAAAATTACGTTCTATTAAATACCCGATGCGATAACGCATATTGCCACCGAGCTCATAACTGTACCGTTGACTGTAACTTATGGCCCATGGCTATGCATTATGCATATATAATTTCGGTCTTTAAGTAAAATATGTAAAATGGCCCCTTGTCTGAGAAATCATGCAGGAGATTTTTACATATCATCATTTTTTTAGATATGTCTGCATGCATGGATCCATAATAGGCAATGACATTAATTCTATGAGCAGTGCCTATAGCGTATATATTGACTAGGGAGAAAAGATGAACAATGCAAACTAACAAGATGATATTGACTATAAAAAGTTTGTTTTTAACGAATGATTTTTAAAAAATTGTGAAAACATCCCGATGTCAACTTTCATACGTAATATCTTATTTTGAAGATGAATATTTATATATTTTTTCAAATCACGTTTTTACAAATTCAATATGTATCTTTTGATACTGCGTACTGAGATCTTTTTACAAGTTAAAAGTTACATAGAATAATAAATTCATTTTCACAAATACATAGTAATACAGAGAAATAAAAAAACTCATTGATTATAATGATGACATGTGAATACTTGACATGAATTAAATATAATATTACATTTAAATATACTGATGGTAGGTTACAATTACAAGTTAAGTTACACCAAATATCTCAAGGGTTTGGAACAGCGACAACACTTTTAGTAAAGACTTGTTTTCTTCATGATTCGGAAAAACTCGTCCTGATTCACAGCTCCGTCGCCGTCGGCATCCGCTTCAGTGATCATTTCCTACAGGAAAGCAATATCGTTTAAAAAATGAGTTACATCCAAATGCATATAAAATTTAAAAAATCGAATATTGAATAGACTGTTTAGTCTGTACAGCCATTCTAGTTTCGAGAATGATTTAAAGTGGCGCACGTCGGGGAAGATCAAAGGCAGTTTTTATCACCTTAACCGGAAACAAATAAAAGGAAAGGTAAGGATTTGACGAGGATTGACAGGTGATTATGCAAAATTCCTTTCTACTCTACTCAGTGACAGTCAAGTCTACTCACAGAGGAAGACGAATTGAAGGAAACACTGAAACACATACCTTACGATGTTATTCAATTGATTTTGAATTCTAGGGTACATTTTGAATGTTTTTATTCATTCTCAAAAATTTGTGAACACGTATGCTTGAATGAATTGAATAACAAGGTTAGGTATTTGTTTCCTTCCGTTCATATTCCTATGTGCGTAGACTTGACTGATAAAAGGAATTTTGCATAATCACCTGTCAACCTTCGTCAAATCCTTCCTTCCCATTTGTTTGTGTCCGGTTAAGGTGATAGAAACTGCCTTTGATCTTCCCCGACGTGCGCCACTTTAAATCATTCTAGAAACTAGAATGGCTGTAATATTATTTTTCTTCATAGTACTTACCAATATTTCATCATCGGTCAGCTCTTCTCCAAGTTCAATCGCGATCTGCTTTAGATTTTGCAGCGTGATTAACCCAGTATGATCTTTATCGAAGAGATTAAACGCCTTCTGAATTTCATCTTTGCTGTCCTTCTCAGCAAGTTTCATTTCGATTACTGATAAGAAGTCCAGAAAGTTTAAACGCCCTAAATAACAAAAAAAACATGCACAATTCAGCGAATTAGTTATAGTAGAATTATTCGAAATATTTACTTCAGATTTTCTGTCAAACCTGTGTTGCTTTTGTCCACTTTCTCAAGTATCTTTTTAATATCGTTTTTGCGAGGTTCAAATCCCAAAGCACGTAGAGCCACCTGAAAAGTTAGAGAATAAATTTTAGTTAGAGAGAGTAATATATTTCATGTACTGTAGTTACATTTTACTAATTAAACAATTTAAATCACCTTTAGGTCAGATGATGGGATTGAACCATTTCCGCTGCGGTCGAAATTCCTAAATGTGTCAACAACGTCCTTTTTCTGTTTAGCAGTTAAGTCAGTTTTGCTTTTCAGGACGGCCTCCATCATCTCCTTATCTGTCCTGTTTCAGAAAATTAAAAGTAATTTATTTTTGACCGTCATTAAAATTCAATACAAATGACATGGTAAATTAAAGAATTATGAAAAACACATACATCGGAACGGATGAAACATTGGCACGTCTTGCAATTCGTGAAAGTTGCTGTGAAGTTTCAATTTCTGCCTTCTTTGAGGTAGTTTCCTTACTTGCCTTCGTAGATGTGGTTGGAGTATCAGTATCACAATCAGAAGAATCCTAAAAAGTTCAATACACAATCGTTACCATTTTCGTTCAAGATTTTCAATTTTAAAGCACAATTCATCAAATTTTATACAGTTTTGCAAATACTTACCATTGTTGTGCTTTTTTGTGTTCACAGATTCAGATTACTTTCCTTAATTTCAAAGTCTAACAAATGACTCTTGTCAACTTTTACTAAAAATCTAACTGTTATGCAAGTGCTAGATAAAATTCCGAATCATCGAACTTATTTTGTACGACCTCTTGCTCAAATGCAACTGCTAAAGTATCACAGGATTTCACCGTTTTTGTACCATCTCAACAAACTAAAAAAAAATTGTGCTACTTTTTATACACCCTTTCTTTGTCCGTTCCTTATAATATTTGTACTTTCCACTTTAAGCCATCAATAATAATTTTTCCTTCTCTTGTGCCACACAATACATTGATTGTCACTTCCTGTCATGCCTTTACTTAAAAAAGGTAAAACAAAAAGGATCAAAGATCATCCATTACCAGTTTCCGCCAACTTTTCTTACAAAACCTACAATGGCTTTTTTTGCTAACTTAATTATGTTCGTGGACAAGAGAAGGTAAAGACCTATCAATTAAGCTTTTATTGTTTTCTTGTTTCTTTGAACTTTATCCTGAGGGGCTGACCACAATAAAAAGAAAGAGAATTGAGTTAGCATTTCTTGTCAGCTGCTGATGATTGCATGCAAGCAACAAGCAAATGTAAAAATCAGGTCAGCTCAGCTGATACAGTTTCTCCAGAGATACTGTTTTTCTCTTTCTGCATTGATAACGAAAGCCGTCAACATTCAGAAAAAGCAACATGAATGCACATAACAAAAACAACGAAGGACGAAGGAAGACTTTCAGCTTCAACTTTACTTACACAAGCAAGCACTACTATGAAAGAGTTGAAAGAATTGAAATTCTCTTGTGCTTTCGATTTAGCTCTATTTTCTCTGCATCTGCACCGGAGAGAACTTCGATTTTGTATTACAAGTAGTTGTGACCGACCCGAAAAGAGTGGTTGATTTACGTTAGTTTTACAAATGCAAATAACGATTCTTTATGTTCACTGACACTGAGTTTCCGGTCAAAATATAATATTATAGACGATTTTTGGCATTTGTAACCCATAATTTAAGCAACTCATTAGCAAATAGAACTTGGGACCATGAATGCTAAAATAAAGAATACTTTGTTATGATGAAATATTACAGTTCACTTCAATAAATAGTATTCAGACTATTATGTTCTTATAAGTATGTCCCAGAAGTCTCCAAAACTGTTAAAGTTCAGTTCAAAATTGGCTTTCTTTACTCGACGTCCTCACTATAGCTCACAATGAGGAAACCTGAAACCATTAACTTTAAACAAAAGTAGTGTAGTTTTCTGATTCCAAATTTAATTTTACTTCTATGGTATATCAAGTAGTATAATCAATACAACCAGAGTTTTTAAAAGCCAATCTTTTTATTTTTGAAGTTTGTAAAGTTCGCAGATTACAACTTGTAAACAAGTTTATAACTTTCTTCTTAAATGTTTGTTGTTTTGCCATAAAACTAGTTAACCACCAATCACTATGCAAATTTTCGCCGATACTTAACAACAAGGATTACCCCGAAAGGATAATCCTTTAAACGAAAACATCTTTCCCTGTTTCATAACATCCATCATCAAAGAATCTTCCTTTCCTTTATCTTTTTAGAGCTTAAAAGCTTTCATCTTTTCCTTTGACAGTCAACAACAATAGTTTACATTTACATTTCATTACATCAGTCAATTTACCTACATCCTCCCATAATCCCATAATCCCATCCCGTAGCGCACAACAAATCAATCTCCTTTCTTCTTAATCTCTCTACACATATTAAACTAAACTCTGCAACTGCAATGTGTAAAAGTGCAAGTTTTCATCTCTCTCATTAACCCGCAGCCGTGTTAAAATGTTACTCTTAAAATTCATACAAAGTCATACATCATCGGCTACGCATTTGTTCCACTTTCACAGCCGTTCAAGCGACACTCACATTCACATTCAACTCTAAAAACAAGGAGAAAGTCTACTGCATGCAAAAAAATGTATACTATTCGCTGCGCTGCTGCTGTTCTACTCGCATGTCATCTAAAAACGTAGAAACGTGCAGAGTGCAGAAACGTTGTACGCTGCTGCTGCCGTAAAAAAGCAAAGCACAAACAAAGCAGCCAGAGAAGCAGAAGACATAAAATGCTACATGATAGCTTTTGCATAAGAGTTGGTCGGTTTGCCGTGCTGCTTTGCTTTCTGTTTGCTTCTTTCTCTTCCTGTTTCCTTTTTTACTGCGTTCGTTCGTTCTCTCTCCGCTTGCTTTTTATCCAGAGCTCCCTGCTGAGCTTAAAAATTACTGCTTCTTTGCTTTGCTGGGGTTGGGCCAGACAGAAGACCGAGAAAAACGGAAAAGGGTAACAGGAATACAGAGAGAAAAAACTGGAGCAAGCAGAAAGTGCAGCTACGTCTCACCCGTAACATGTGTACTTGCTGGGTCCGCGCGGGTATTTGAAAAAAGGTCTGGATTTAAATTGACAGTTTGCAGGAGAAAATAGTGAAATTGGTGGTGGTGCTGGCTGCTGATTGTGTTTTAAGAAAAAATCAGTAGGGTTTTTCAGTGAAAAATAATAATTTTCAAGGGAAAACTTTGCTGGTGGGGGAGAGGGAAAACGGAAGTTTGTAATTGGTAGTTATATTTTTCTTGGAGAAGGAAAGTATTTTTACCGGAGAGAAAGATGTAATAGGTGGAAAAAGTTGAAGGAGTTGATTAAAGAGAGAAAGAGAAAGCAATAAATATTTTTGGTTTAAATATATGCACATTGCATTTGTTTAAAGATTGGAGAGTTGGGGAAAACTTGTGAAAAGTTTGGTTTTTTTTGTGGGGAGAGATTTAAAGTTGTTTGTCTTGTGAATTAAGGAAGTGTGGAGAGAAAAGAAATGTTTTGGGAAAGCGATGGAAATTAAGTGATTGGAGGTTACTTGAAGTTCTGCAAGGGAAATGTGAGGATTAAAAATATTCGGCAAGAATATTGTATTAATGGGTAAATGATTGATTAGTAAATATGAAAGTATTTATTTGTTCATCTTTTTACTCTTGTAGAACACTGACCGCTGCAGGTATGCCAGTGGAAGAGGTGGACGTTGTTGAATTAACGAGGAATTTTCATTCCCTTTATCGCGTCTATCACTTGAAGAAGAATGAGAGGAAACAGAACCAGAAGAGGGATAGGTCACAGAGGGGAAAGGGAAAACTGAAACCGAAAATACTCGTAGTAAGTCTGTAGAAAATGTTGAGTTGGCATGTGATATAGTCATAACTGACAATTTTTCTTTGTACTTTTAAAAACCAGACAAGTTCCATCACAACTAGTTTACCTCTGTCAACACCAATTATAGAGATATTGGGCAACACGTCCATATTTGCTGCATATGCCAGTGTTAGACAAGTAAGTTCAATTATATGCAATCGTTATTCTTAGTGAAAGAGTTGTAGTCTTAATTGCAATAGGAATCTCTACTTAATGGTATTGGACTTCATTAATCTATGTAATCTAATGCTTTTGAACAGATTGTGTTGGAATTTAATTTTGCTGATGCCTCTCGTAAGTGGCTTATTCCGTTAGAAGATAATGATGCCGACAATGACAATGCGGGAGAAAGATTACCATCCCCAGTTCCTGTACCTAAGGTATGTAACCATCTCATACTTAGCGTTGCGATTATTATACAGACATGGTTTCATTACTGACATTATATTTTGTTTAGGTTGTTGGACTCGGGCTAGAAACAGTCTTTCAACTGATTCAGGAAAGTCATACGGTACACCCAGGGTTATGCGTCAAAGCTCTTACAGCTTTATTAAATATGCTTGAAGGACAACATCCGCAAAGTTTGAAAAAGGAACCGATATCAGTAATAGGTAAACAAATCCACCGGAACGTTATTTGGAACCGTACACTACAATAAATAAACGATGAACGATGTAAATTGGTTGTTGCAAATATATTATTTCTTTTCCAGATTCCATGTTCTCCGTTTTGTTGATATTATCGAAGTACGAAGATGATGAAATACCGAGATCTAGTAGTTCCTCTCCTGCGTCTAGTTCATTAACATCAGTAGCTACGGCATGTTTAATTAGTTTAGCGATTGCTCGAGGAGAAACTAAATCGATGTTTCAAGCCATTGCCTCCTTGTTTATGTGTCCACGAAAATTAGCTAGTCAGAAACTTAAGGTAAGATTAGGATGAATTGTTGAGGTGAATAAAGATTGACCGGTATGCTATCAATGAGTTTCTAATGTTTAATTGCTTGTATGTTTAGAACCCGAACATTTTGAAATCTGTTCAACGGAGTGCGCAAGCAATTTTAGTTGGTAGACCAATTCTTCCTCAATGGCTTAATCAAGGAATTCCCGTTAATTCGGGTGTTGATTCGTTCACGTTATCATTTCCCTCAGGTATTAGATGCAAAGATAAGTAAGGGTAATTTAAATTTTCTGTATGAAAGTATTTTAATTCGCTCATTTTTGTGTAGATCCACCAGGTTCTGTGTTCAGTGCAAAATCTTTAGCTACAGATGGTAGGTACCTGTTCCTTCACTGTTCAAGAGGCCTGTACAAAATCGGATCTGGCTGTTTTGGTACTGAGAAAGGAAAAATTTACGCTTATAACAGCTCGTTTCATACTTCAGAGAAAGTTTGGATTGGATGGGCCAGTGTAAGTATTGTTCAGATTTCAATGTGAATTCGAATGTAAGATGTGTACATGAAAAACCATAACTTGACCAAACTTTTTGTTGGTACACAGGGAAAGCTGTTTTGCCGAATATTGAACACTCAAAATCCTCAAAACCATCAACATCAAAATCACCTCCTGCTAATATTGGACCAAACGACATTTGAAGTGGTTGGGACCGTTAAAGTTGATGAAGATGTAAATAGTGCGTTATTTTCTGATGGGGCATCCATCGGCGCTATTGTTCCTGCAAGAGAAGTAATGGTCAAAGAAATAGAATCAACAAAATAGTAAATTATGGTTTCATAATTTAATATTTTTGTTTTATTATTATTAAAGGATGGTTTTTTGGCAAGGACTGTGTGGATTGACTCAAGCTTTCCGTCGTTTGACTCCTTCTTTGAGATTAATTTACGTTTAGTCCGCAAGTCAGTGGAAGTAGCTGGTCCTTGCCCGTGGGATAGTGAAACAAATCTACGACCTGTGTCGACAGGGGTTGATGAAGACGTCGTCACTGTTTCTGCTGGAAAAGACTTTGCTCTTTTAAGAACTCAGCATGGCCGAGTAGGATCTATTTTTCAAGTTTCACTTGTTGTTAAATTGTGACTTGACAAGAAGTATTTTCTTTCTTTGTAGATCATGTATTGTGGGAAAGGCGCTAGCTTGGGACAAAAGTCAGGAATTGCTAAATGTTCGAAATGGCTTGAATTGGGTCTGAGTAAATGTCCTCGTTTTGTACAATGTTCGGTCGGCCATGAGGGAATTCATTCTCTTTTGTTAACTGAAGATGGTACAGCTTACTTTGTGGGTACACCTAAACGCGGCGAAGATGGAGATCAAGGTACTTACTAATGATGTATGCCAGTTAAACGTTTATCATAAGATATGTGAAATCAATTGACGCAATTTTTATTTGATTTATGTAGCAAAAATCCGTAGAGTAGCAAAAGCATCGAAGCCCAAAAAAGTAATACGTATGGATGGTCATGATATAACATTCGTCGCTTGCAATAACGGAACATCTGCGTTTATCACTAGAAGTGGTGATGTTTATATGTACGGAAAAGATACTGCTCATTGTGATTCTTCAAGTGGCTACTTGCTTGGTCTCAGAGGAGTGTTCGTTACTCAAATCGCCATGGGAAAGGCTCACAGCGTAATTTTAACGGGAGAAGGGAAAGTGTACACGATGGGAATAAATAACCGTGGTCAGTGTGGTCGTAGTTATCTTCAGTTGAAAGAAGGTTTGTGCATTATTAGAAAACATTTACTCTGGTGTGTTGCTGTGGCAATCCTTTTTAACAGTTTTCTTATATGTGGAATAGATGGAACGGATGTGCTCGAGGAAGATGATGGCGAATGGGAAGATGGAGCGGTTCCTGCCAGTACTGCTGGAGGTCCTCCTCCGGAACAGGAGGGCATGTGTCCGGCTGGATCACATCGTTGGAAACATGAACAGTGTATGGTTTGTACGGTTTGTCGAGAATGTACAGGGTATGGGAGTGCTTGTATTTCTGCCTTGAGGCCGGATAGAAACCCAGGGCAGGAGTGTGGTTGTGGTGTTGGTGACGCCGGCTGTGCTGAGTGTGGCTCTTGTAGAACCTGTGCAAGAGAAGGCATTGAGGATCAGGATTACTTGGTTATGGACCCTCAGAGAGCAGCTGATCCATCAGTAGCGGACCTCATTAATTTAGAAGAAGGTAAATGTTTATTATAACTGATAACTAATGTTAATAACTAATGTTCAATCACATTTAATTTTAAACCTTTTTATCATTTTAATTGCAGCAGATCGTGTTCTTCCGCCAGAAGACTCCCAAGAAAGACGAGCAGTCGTGAGCAAAGCTGGATCATCATCCAGCAAAACATCAAAACCTAAAAGTAAAGTTATATTGAAAACAAAAAATAGTTCTTTATTGATGACATTTATAAATATTGTTTTTTGTACTTTAGATAAAGAGAACTCAATGACATCTTTTCCACCATGTCGCCTAAGTCTTCCAACATCTCATCCTATCACGCAGATCGCATGCGGACTACATCATTCAGGTACTTACCCACACAAAATTATGGATGCTTTACAATTACGCATATTGAAGATGATTTAATTCATATTATGTTCTACAGTGTTTATGGACGCTAAGGGCTCCGTATTTGTTTGCGGAAGCAATTCCTTCGGACAGCTGGGCCTTGGAGATTTGGCTCCACGTCACACCCCTGTAAAAGTAAGGTTTCCCGAAGTAAATATAAAAATAATTCAAATCTCGGCTGGAAGCTATCATACTGTGGCCCTTGACTCAAATGGAGGCGTGTTCACATGTGGAGCACATGCGGTAACCATCTATATCATTAATATTTATATATACTTAGACATTCTGCTAAACCATTTATGTTTAATGCTTACTATTTTATCGTTCCATAGAAAGGGCAACTTGCTAGAACACCTGAAGGCGGAGATGTTGATCCTTTATGGTTTTCCAAAATGAGTGCCATTCAAAATGTTGGTGCTAAATACGGGAGGCGAGTAACTTGGGTTGGAGCAACGGGAGACTCAACTTTCATAAGACTGGAAGCTAGTTTAATAAGTCAGAAGATTTTGAAGAAGTCTACTGTTACTGCTAATTTATCGTCAATAAGTAAGGAACGATTTCTTACACTCATGAGTACTAGTGTACAATACAGTACAGTACTAATTACTGAAGTTTGCTGATATCATTTTATTGTATCTTGATTACAGTGATAATTCCTCCTCTTAATACCACTAAGACAGCCACCGTTATTATGATAAATAGGCGAGATGGTTCATGTTCCTACTTTGAAGGAGAAAATAGTATTCAACTTCCAACCAGCGCGGCTACACTTGATCCCGTATACGATTTCTTATGGGCATATGAATGGCGGAAGCACACAATGAAATGTCACAACGTGATTGCTTCTGCAGTTCGAAATTCGCACATTGAGGCAAACATGTGTCTTATGAAACCTCCGTATGCCATTCCAATCGCTCCAAATTCCACCTTGGAACGCTGGCAAGCAGGAGCTAGTATGCTGGCTTGTATGGACACTTTGATTGCAGCTCACATTCAAGGGCTTGCAGTCCTCCATGAGGAACAGGGCACTGTGCCCGTTTTGGCTAAAATGTACAGTCGTGATGATTATTCTGCAGTGTGTCGCTTTGAAAGTCATGGAGGTGGCTGGGGATACTCTGGGCATTCCATTGAAGCAATTCGCTTTTCCTGTGACGCCGACATTCTGTTAGGAGGATTTGGTTTATTTGGTGGAAGAGGCGAGTACTGCGCTAAGATAAAGGTGTTCGACATCGGTCCAGAAGGAGGCGAAGTTGAAGGTGATGGGGAACTGTTAGCTGAAACTGAAGAAATTCCCTATGATTGCGGTCCTCGACAGAAGTATAGAATGATGTTTGAAGATCCAATTTCCTTGCAAGCAGGGCGTTGGTATGTGGCGTGGTCACATATCAGCGGTCCCTCTAGTGACTGTGGTTCTAGTGGTCAGGGCACAGTGTCTACTGATGATCAGTAATATTGCTCATAACTATTCAAGTTTAGCTAATTATCAGTTGGAATTAGGGAGTTATTGTAATCGGTTTTATTTAAATTTTAGAGTGACTTTCAATTTCAAATCTTCCAAAAAGTCCAACAATGGGACTGATGTGAATGCAGGTCAGATTCCTCAAGTTTTATATCGACTGATGACCTCGGACAGTTGTTCGACAGGAACGAAAACCAAACAGCCCAATGAGCCAGCTTATCTCCTGACAAATGATTTTGTTTCAAATTTTACACCCGTAAGTGTTCAATGACATTTAAAATTACGTAGATTATTTTTCCGAAGATGCATAAGGTATTATTATATAATATTTTTTAAATTGTAAATATACAGGGAAGTGTCCAAGTACTGATGTCTCTTATCCGATGGTGCTGGGAAGAACTTCAACCCGTTTCGATAGAAACCAGTGACACTTTTTCTGCAACTTTAATGAAATCAGTAACTTGTTCCTGTCTTCGATTGATAGAATTTAGTATCAATCAAGTTTATCCTTATAAGGGTTGCGCAAGACTAGGACAAATGGAGAATTTATCAATGGCGGAAGCGATTGCAGACGTTCGAGTGATGTTGCATAGCATGATATCAGTACAAATTGGTAAATACTCATAATTTCCTTTGTAGTTAGAGCTAATAATTATTTGAGTAATTTTTATCCGAAACTTGACATAAATTACCAGAATTAGATGATCCGAAAGTCAGTTCAGCAAAAGAGGAAATCATCAATCAATGCTGCAGCACATTTGAAAATTGTTTCCAAGTGTTTTATCCCACATCTGTATTAAAATGGGAATGCCTCGCCAACTTCATGTACCTCTATTTAGAGCATGGAGCAAAATATGCCAGAATGCTAGGGTCCATTGTTGGCGCGCTTTGCCGTTGTAGGGGTCAGCTTCTTGGAATCTTTCCTGTTTTGAGTTCAATAGTCAAGCAAAGTCCTGATGAAACATGCGTAAGAATAAATTCTTATTTTGTTCGAAAACTGTTTAACAAAAGGTACATGATACATAGTTTACTCATTTGTTCCTCTTTCAGTTGACATTTGTGACTAACACCGAGGGAGGCAAACTTAAACAGCCTGCCAATAATAGGCTGCTGGTTGGACAAATGGCCTCCAGGAATGATATTGAAGGGTTTGTGAAGCCGTCATGGTCTTTCTGGGAGGTGATGCAAAATCTATTGACTATTATCAACTTGGATGATTCAGCGAAGAATGAGTCAACTCTTGTTCTGATTCACAATTCGTCTCTTCTATTGGCTAAATTGATGGAAGAACTTGTTTCACATGCATCCGGAGTTTACGTAAGCTAGAAAAGTTCATATTAATCCAGTATAATTACTTTCATTTTTTAAATTATTACTAAACATATACCATGTTTTAATAGGCTGAACTGGAGAGCGTTATTGGACAAATTATTGTAGCTACACCTTGTAGATTTACACGGACAAATCAAAGCCGAACTTGGAATACTGGAAATGGTTCACCAGATGCTGTTTGTTTTACAGTAGACCAGCCAGGTGTGTCAATTTTCGGATGCTGTATTTACTCTGGCACCGGAACCTATGAGTATGAAGTGGAACTCTTTCAAGAAGTGGTAATGGAGCACTAAGTTCTACAAACAATTGTTGCACTCATGCTGGGCCATTATAATCAATAGTTAATGCTGTCTTATTTTAGGTTGACGAACTAAGCATAGAAAACTGTGATCAGCCGAATCCAAAATGGACAGCAGTAGAAATTTCGCGTGGTACTTTCGACTCTGATGAATGTATTGGAGATATTGCGGAAATACGATTTCCGAAAGCCGTTCTTTTGAAGGTGATGAATGGGTCGCTGACTAGTTTTATTGCTTCCATCTAATCTGTGTAAAGAAACTTAAAGTATAATTTACTTTGCAGCCCGGAACAAAGTATGCTATTCGCTTAAAAAATCATGGTGGAAGAACATGCAATGGGGATGTCGGTGTTTCAGTGCTAAGATGTTCTGATGGTACAACTTTCACATTCAGTTCATGTCCGTTAAGTTTTAACGGTACAAACCAAATTCGTGGTCAAATACCTCATCTACTTTATTTCCGGTAAGCGCTTGATGTTTTGATGAAATTAAAACTTTTTTATCTGTTACACAGGCAAAAGTTTATTATTTGTTTCTCGATTCTAATATTCTAGGAATCCCGATGATTCTGATGCCCGCCAAAAGGCTAAGGCAATTGCAGAAATGCAGGCTCGTAAATGTGCTTTGCGAGCATGTACCGCTGTTTTTGAAAATTCCAAAAGAACAATGGAAAATGTTAATTCAGTTGATAAAATTACTGAATTATCGTCAAGTTCTCTGGTCACCACCTTGCTGCCGTCCTTACTTGCCCATTTACCACATTTGGCAATGTCTGATCCACGGGTTAGTTAGTAATGCACTGTAGCTTAAAGAGACTTTCACCTGATTAAAATAATAACTTAAATTGTATTTAAAACTCAGAGCTCAGTGGAATTACTTCAACTAATCAGTATGCTTCTGCCCCGCGTATCTGATCTTAACAATAAAATGCTGCAAGTGAAGAAGGAAGGAAGTGATGAGAAGGATGCAGCGATTCGTCGGAGTCTTGCTTCTGATATTACAAACGCTGGAACATTTTATTCCTGGGTGGAAAGTGAACATCCGTACAAACCGGCTGTTATTGCTCATTACAAGTGAGAATTCCAGCTCTCATTAGTTTGAATCAGTATAAGTATTTTAATGATCTCAATGCATTTAATGTATCTGTTGTAATATGATTTCGTTTTTATCTGTCAAGTCTGTTTATTTTCTAGTCACTTAAATTTCACCATTTGTATGTACCTGATTTTTTGCGCTTTGTCTTTTTTGTTTTGTAATAAACATCGTTTAATATTATTTTTGATTTATTATTTTTGCATCGTCTTATTTTGTATTTATGATTTCAAATAAAGCAATTTACTTAGATATTATTATTATGATCATCTTTTTGGTATGCACTAAACGTATTTAGTTGAGCATGCATTTTTGAATTTTTAGCACACTATTTTGCTTATCTTTTTTTAAACCAAATATCTCATCCCGAATTCAACCCTATATAATATATTCAATATGGCGTTTCAAAATCTTCAATGCGCTATTCGTAGGGTGGTATTTCCGCCATCAGTCCAACTCATCACTGTAGAATTCGACCCAAGATCTTGCACAGCGCAGGCTGAGGACAGCATGAGAATGTATGTTCCTTACGGTGCCATAGTAACACCATCACCAGTGTCGGCTACCTTGTCACCACAAACGAATCGCCCTCCTACTCAAAATGACAACTATGCTAGTTACATCAAAGCAACCTCAATAAATCCACTAGATGGACCAGAAGAACATCATTGTCTTTTCTCTTACATTCCAATAATGGAAAGATTTAGTGGGAGTGAAAATTGGCCCAAAAGGGCTGTAATACTTCCAGGTATTTTTTAAACTGCATAATGATATAAATCCATCAAGAATGGAATCTAGAATCAGTTGTTTAAATCGAAATTTTTCATACAGGAAATGAAGTACTGTTTTCATTGGAAACTGCCTCAGATTATGCAAGAGCCGATAAGCAAAATTATTTTGGTTTTCGCTGTTTGGTTACTGGCTTTGAGTGGAAAGAGTGTTTTGGACTGGCTCGACTGGAGATGGAACTGGCGTTTTTAGGAGGATTTTGTGCACACGAGTTAATAAAGCGAGATTTGGTTCTTCCACCTGTATCAGGTAATACAAAAAAATCACAAGTCTATTACTAACCATTAATTTCCAAAGGGTAAGTTTTGTATGCTAATTGTTTGCCATTGTCTATACAGCGGAGGAAGTGGAGACTTCATTGGAGACCAGTGTGTGTGATGAAAAGATGATTGACATTTGTCTCAAACATCACGCATTATTCGCCAAGGGAATCGGATTAGAGTACTTCCCTGGTGTCCAAGAAGCACTTGATGGGATTGTCCCTTTAAGGTAAGCTATAGAAATAAAAAAGTTTTCAACATGCATGAAAAATCTTGTGAACTCATCTTTCATAAAAGTCACATATAATATTACAAAAGTAATATTATCCCTGTTTAAGGATGCATATCCTCAACATCAGGAGGTCTTCTCTTTCACATCCGTAAAACTCATGTCATCTTTTGATTTTCAATTGTCTCCTTAAACAACATAATCCCAAATTCATTCAAATATTCATGCTCATGCATGATGACCACCTGTCGAATATCTCACACATTTACCGTAAGTACGTTACGTTGGTGGTTAAATGGTTAACCCCGCTGCTGCAGTCATATCATATCGTCAGCAATACAGCAGAAGTTATAGGCTGTATAATTCTTTAAAAGTCTTCCTTAAACTGTACTTGTTACCTCGTAGATTTGAGTCTGTGTTTAATAAAATCCTGTCGCTTTTGATTCCCATATATTCGTATTATGACTATCATCCAACCAATCCACATAAATTACCCAGTATTCATCAAAAAGTAATATTATTATTATAAACAAAACTGGTGGTAAGATGATGATATAATTGTTTGTGGTTGGTTAAAGTTTACAAGAGGACAAAAGTGAACGTTCAAAGTACTTAACTCTTCCTTTCACCTTTTGCTCCTATTTCCGTCATCATATTTCCGATATCGTAGGCATATATAAATATACATACATATTGTATTTCATGCATACAAGTTACTAAACACAGCTCTTTGTTTAGTTAAATCACAGCAACGCTCTGAGCTTCAAGAAGAGTAACAAAGAAAGGTAAACCTGACTTGTCTGTCTGACTGACAAGTTTCATGTTTCACATTTATTACGTAGATGAATCTATTCATCGTAGTTACGCATTTAGTTTGTTTGTCTGTCTGTCTGTCTGTCCGTACGCGCTCTAACTTCGACATCCTTCAACCGATTCTCTTCAAACTTGGCACACAGACTCCTCAGGTCAAGGGCTCAATCGCTAGAGGTTTTCAGCT
>JAQFXM010000743.1:0-42235 GCA_034693345.1 Entomobrya multifasciata | reverse complement strand
AAACCGGTTTCCCGACTGCGACTTGAATTGATTTGCTGTTGGATGAGAGTACGGTTTGTTCATTCTGAACTGCCCAAATTTTCGCCCAGCCAGCACTGGTCGCACTACTAATGCAGCTGCTTTAGATGACTTCAAAGTTTCTTTCAGGTCATCTCCAAATAAATGGCTAGTCACCGGAACATTGGAAGAACAGATTCCAGCATAGTCAGGTTGCAGATGAGGCTTCACTTCTTTGCGCCGCTTTTGATTGATGCTTTGGACTCCATGACCCAGCAAGTTAGCTCCATCCATGATGGTGGTGATGATTTCTTTCCCAATGTCTTTCGGAATACGAGCTGAGTTTTGCGCGACAATCGTACCAATCTTGGCAAGCGTGATAAGGCCAAATGACATAGTCTGCTGGCATGTCTGTAGGTTTAAGTCACCTAGCTTCACCTTTGTTGGCAGGTGGGCCCAAATCTCGGAGTTCATTTTTGGAATTTGTAATTCCACACAGTTAGCTGGGACCTTCAGCTTCTCTGTGAGACCGTCTAAAGTCTGTTTGGACAACGGGCGCTTCATGACATTCTTGAAACCTTGAGCAACTTGGGGAGTGACGCTTGGCCCAAGCTCCAATGTTGTTTCCTTATCTTGGAAACCTGCCAGTAACTCGTCATCAGAGTTCACTATTTATCATATAAATCAAATCGTGCTTGCAGCATTTTTGATACTTTGAAGTTCAAATTAAATTTTGAATCTTGAATTCATAAAGCTATATTCACAAACCAGTATCGTTATCTTGGAACTCTAAGTCCATTAAAATCTGGCGGTCAAGGTCATCGTTGTCATTGATATTACTAGAAGGCCCACTCTCAGCAATACTTTCATTTTGATCAGCATCTTGATCATTGGATTCGTCCCTTGGTGGTCCAGCCGTAGGCTTGATAGATTCCACCAATGTTTTTAACAGTAACGGAACCTCCTTCAGGCTCTCAAGCGTCTGATCGTGCAGACTGACTGACTTGGTCAATTCACCAATTTGGTGTAAATAGTTGGAACTAGGTCCACACCCATCATCATCCATTTCGCTCATTTCTATAAACAGCCAATTTACTAATTAGACTGAGAGCCGATTTTTTAATAAATTGTGGGTCCCGAGGGAAGCACCACTGCCCGTTACCTGTTCAAGGTAGCTCCGGGTATTTGTCAGTCTTTAAATGCCTCTAAATGACTCAAAATGTAATATTTTTCTTACCTTAAAACCGTTGAAATACTAATCCTCGTCTTGGAGAACTGTTAGTTGCACTTAATTAGTTAAAAATACTTTCTTTAATTAATTATAGTTAAAATACTCCAAAACTTGGTTCAACTTGCACTGCTCTCTCCCGTGCCTGAATCAACAATGCCATATCCTACGTGCATACCTAGCCTCCTGACTCCCGTACACCGTATATCCTGTAGTATTTTTCATGATTTCATCATTCTTTTATTTGAAATAGGCATGCTTTCTCCCGCTCTCCTGGATAACTTCTATGTACATCATCGACATTACAAGTGATGTCGATAGATGGAGGAAGACGACGCATAATCGAATCATATTCATCCCATTACCCATACTATGTTCTTGTAACGAATCAACTCAACAATGCAAAACTCACAACCAACACAACAAACAGCAACTCATCCCATTCACAAAACAAACAATCCCATAAAAACCCTCCATAAAACAACACCCTATCCTGTTCACAAAATCTTCAAGAAAACCCCCATCAAAACCAAACAATTAAAACAGCTTTAATTAAAACAGAGCAAATTGTCTCGTAAAACCACCAGCAGTTTAACTACCGTGACGAAAATACTTGTCATCATGTTTATATGAGAAATTTTAGAATACTAGAGTCAACATCAACATGCTATAAAACTGAACAATAAAGAAACGAAAATGTTATCAAAAAATGATAATCACACGAAAGCTAAAAACTACACCCACTTTGTTCACAACATCACAAGTCTAAAAAGTCCACGTGCAAGTACAAAACTCGGCTAAAACCCTGACCACCGGTCACTCAGAAAAACCCGTCAATCGTCAATCAGTACTCATGATGAATAGACACACGACCCCCACGATCATTACTCATCAACCAACTCATCAATCAGACGACACTCCCAAAAGTAAAAGTCACAAAAGCTTGAACATTGGAAAATAGCTTGAATATCAGTTATCCTCCAACAAAACCCGAAATACGAAACTCTTTGGTCACCGGTCACTCTTTCCACGGGCCACGTGACGGGGAGTCAACTTTTAATGAAAAGGAAGGAAGTGGACAGGTCTTTTATTTGGGTAGAGTTTCAAAAATCAATGAGAAGCTCTCTCATCAACTCGTATTCTAAAAACGTAACGTTTCTCAACACGACATGAAAAATTGTGAGAAATTCGATGAGACTACAACATTGCCAACAAAATGCATGAATTTCTAGCTCTCTCACTCACCGAAAACAACCGTAGGAAGAACACCAACTCTACCCGAAGAAAAATGTACACTATTCCTCAAACCCAACAGGGAAATCAAAAACACAAAAAATACCCCACCCGACACATCTCAACAAGAACCCAATTTTTCAAAAAACCTGCAAAACCGACAGATAACCCCCAAACACCCAACACACCCGTTCATCATCACAACCCGAATATTTTATGCAAATGCAATTACGAAAGAACGAGTGAAACCCAATACCGAGCAATTACGAGATGGAATGTTCTTGTACGATGTCTTTAGGGGATACTTGTGAAGAAAAATTGTAAGTTTTCACTTGAAGACGATTCCAATCCTACCAATTTAATTAGTTCACATTCATACCGATTCAACTCATTAACAAACTTATCGAGTTAAAATCAAATCCACTAGCAAAATAAAATCACAACCACCCACCCAAACCCATCAATCATCCACGCACTCACAAATCAATTTACCAAAACCAATTGACTCAAATTCACAATACAAAATTCGCACGTGACTCTCTCAAAAAACACATTCAATACAACAAAAACCCATTCTACGACACACACCACCCACGCACGTCCCCCCATACCCAACCCTCATTAAAGCCCTACTATTTCAAACTACTACCATAGCCTACGTACCATTGATCAAAAAACCTCCAATTCGTTCCAAAAGCTAAAAAGTCACTCGACTCTACAACCAACCCACACACCAGTAACCCAACACCAAACTAGATACTGGGAACCAAACAATATAGTAGTGAAGGGACTTGATGCATGGAATCCTTCCCATCACCCACTAAACCTTGACGTTTTAACAAACGACACATCTTAATCAACCACGATAACCATGTCATTTAAAGTTTAAAATAAAAATTCACAAGTACTCGTACTCTAAGCATTCGAACAGAACACAAGACAAATTACCCCCCAAACAAATCATACACAAAAACATCCTGATCAAGTTACAAGTCAACTCCCACCCGAGTTTAACCTCCCGTTAAAGATCATGGAGAAGATTCTAACCGATCGCAAATTTATCTGAACCAATCATGTATTACCACAAGTTCAAACTAATACTAGAAAATGAAACCCAAACCTGAGTAATGCCAAAGACAAAAGAGTACGAAAAATGATCAGACTAACAATTGTAAAACGGTTATAAAATAATTGTCTAAATATCCAAATAGACATAAACTGTAAACTGACTACAATCATACCAATCACTAACCAAAAAACTCCAACAAACATCCTAAAACACCCATCAAACCTCCAAAAACTAACTCCAACTCAAACCAACTCTCCTCCTCGCCACTCTCACAAATTACCCAAAAACACGCAACCCAAAATCCCAAAACTAAACCTGGAAATCACCACACCTGTTGTCCTCCACAGTGACAACCCGCTAATCTATCATTGTACTACAACACACCTGAACAGATGCAAATAACCGAAAAAATCATCCACACAGGTGCACGATTCCCCAAGAAAAACTGTCAATAAGTCATACACATCCAACATTAATCAAAAGTAGAAAATTGAGTCATTACGTGCACGTATCAGACAATAACTTGTCCTACCGGATAAAGTTTACCAGATTGATTGTAAGAGCATTAAGCATTAAACAAACCCAGCACCCTACTCACTAATGACGAATCAATACGTAAACACTAAATACAATCACGCTTCCGTGTTTCAAAATAATGCCAAGACCAAAAAAAATTGTCTCTGTAAAAAAGGAAAAGTTTACTTCACGAATTAAAATGTACAAAGCTACCGAATATAATATGAACACAACCTTGCAAACACCAATGTCACATCACCCCAAACCAAACAGTAAAAACTAATTATAAAACAGCACTAAAACCTAAAACATTCGCAAAAAACTCATCACCACCAACGCATAATTAATCGAAATTCCCTCACAAACCATCTCCAAAACTCTTCGCAACCCAAACCCTCATCACTGCAAATCTCCACAATTAATCACGCTATCTCCAAAAACTTCGCAAAATTTACAACAATCTTAAGCACCAATAAAACTCCCTCAATTAAAACGACAACCCCATAAAACAAAAAACTAATACCTCATCCCATCCAAAGATTCCACCTCACCAACAACAAAAGAACCTATCCTAATCTCATAAACCCCCTCAACCCATACACAATAAAAAACTCCTCAACCCAATTAAACATAAAAATTAATTAAAAACTCTTCTCCTCACATCTCAATCAAACACACAATACCCCCAATAAACTGTATCAACCACTCTATCAATCCCAATTACCCAAACAAAACCCCGTGACACATCCCAGTTCATAAATCTCTCATTCAAAAAAAATTGCAACACATCCCAAGAATAGTCGCACTAAACCCATTACAAGCTTAAAAACCAAATCACAAAAAATCCAACAAGTCCATGTCGACATACCCCATGTCCATACAACCCACTGTCGCAATACCCGCTTGACCACCACATCCCCATTCAAAAACAAAAAAAATCCCCATTGAACACCACTATTACATCACAACAACCAAAACCCGATATCACAATTATCCCCACAAAACAACCCATCTCAAACATTACATCACTAAAATGATTAATACCCCATTAACACCACTCCTCAAAAACCGTTACAAAATCCCAATACACATCTCCACCCATCAATCAAACTGCAACAATGTCACTTTAAAAATTACGCAACCAATGCAAATAACACAAGAAAAACATCAAACGACAAACGCAAATAACATCTCATCCCCTCCAGCACCGAAAATATCTACATACACCGAGAAAAACAGGTGAACACACATTCCCAGTACCCAATCCACAACTCAAAAACAGAAAATATTGTCACAAAGAAACCCCCTCCAGCCAAATACCCCATCATCATCCCAAGATCAAGATAAAAACCCCTTCTCAAAACATTTATCTAACAAAATCACGCTACCGAACAACCCTATTACGTAAAATTATGATGACAAAGAAACCCGAGAAACAAAAGAACCGAACCGGTTTTCTCCAATAAAAAGTTAAAAACACGAACAGACTCGAAAATGAAAAGTCTCTCAAAAACTCTCACACAATTTCCCGGGGCATCATGAAACAAAAACTCTCGAAAATCCCTAAAAAACAATCCAACCCATAAAATACTCACCCTTAACAATCACCCTAATAAAAGTCAAAATAAAACCAAAAATGATATTAAAAATTGACAATCAAGAACCACACCTTCCCAAATCTCCACCGTGAGAAATCCACAACACAAAAGAGTATCATAATTAAGTGCTAATAAACGTCAACCACTCTAAAAATACTTATGCAATACAAAACATATGCCAAATAAAGTATAAAAAATCATTAAACTTCTCAAAAATCCATTTTATTCACTCATAAACCCAGCCATCATCCCCAATGACCTCAACCTGAACAGACAACCCCAAAACAACCCCCTCAATCTTGACATTCTCGTTCCTAAAAACCCCGAGAAGATGTAGACTAGGCTGCATCCCTTTCCACCACTCACACAAGCGGAGTGCCGTGCCTGAAAAACACAAAAATTACTTATTAGAACACAAATAAAAATACCTGAAAAGTCTAACCAACTCACCAGTCTGAAACAAATCAGTCTTAAACACAACCTCCCCACCACCACCCCCAACCCCCCTCTTCAACTCAAAAGTCAAATCATTACTCGACCTCATCCCACTCAACGCCTTCAAATGATAAAACAAATCCGACCTCACATCCTTCCCCCAATTCATCTTTGCCCTCATCTCATAATGAACCCCAGTCTTCGACTGCTTCAAAAACAGGTCAATCGACGTGTTGAAATCCCTACAAAAATACACACGTTAAATCACTCACCCAAACACATTAACAAAATACCAAATAAAACTCACATCGCCTCAACATCCTCAACCCTAACACTCCTCCCAACCCCCTCCAACAACTCCCTAACCTTCCCCCTAACCCCAACCCCAACCTCCCCCAAATACTTGACCGGACTCACAAGCACCTCCCCCGTCCGCTTATAAACCACACAACTATCATTCTCAAAAACAACCTCCGGCGCCCCAAAAACCACGTTTTCATTCTTCACCAAATCCAAAGTAGCCATTTTTAAAATTTTCAAAAAATCACAAGAAATCACAAGAAACCCAGTCACACCCAAATTATCACACGTCCATCTGCTCCAAACACACAAACTAAAATCCAACACAACCAAAAACTAAACCAAAAAATCTCCAATCTCAAGGCCACGAACAACGCTAATCACCAAACAAACCAAACCCATTTAAAATTCAAATGAGACGAAACGACCAACTTGAACTTGAGCTAAATATACCTCTAAAGCTTGCTCATACTCAACCAACCATTACGTATCAACAAGCACATTAAACACCAAAATATTAGCATCACCTCGCAAACTACAACGCTAAATATTAATACGCAATTAAAACTCAACTCTAACCAATAAACCTGTCAATCAAGAACAAAACTAAATCAGATGAACAATTTTAATAGTCATAAATCTCACGTTACTGACCTAATCATCACACGCGTGAGTCCAGAGGCTAAATACCGTACTAATTCAAGACAGAATTAAAAATTCGATAGACATCACTATTTAAAACTTGCCTATTTAAATACTCACTAAATATCACTCTAAAACCCACATGACTCACCCATCAAAAAAGAAATTAACATGAAACCTGACAACCCATCAACCAACTGTACCGTAACAGACACACGTTAGATGCACCCACGCCACGTGCCATATGCCAATAATCAGGAAAAAAACACCAGACTTTGACTTGAAAAATAGATGATAAATGTAAAACCCAGGTAAATCGTCAATTCTCAAAAAATAGCAAAGCACTTCACCCAACCTGCACTATAGCTACAAAATCAAAAGATCACTAAACGTATATAGATTTTACACCCATTCCACTAAACCTCACGTTAACTGCAAACCCCACAACCAATACCATCACAATCAAAACTAAATAAAAATATCCAAAAATACCCGATTAACTACAAAGCTTAACTACACACGTGACTCACCAAAATCAATAAAAACCCAAACCTGACAACCCATCACCCAAATCTACAAAACTACAAATGCACCTACATCCCAGGTCCCATATGCCAATACCCCACGAAAAAACACCATACTTTCACCCAAAAAAGACAGGTCACTCACAACCCATTACCCCGTCACACAGGTACGTATGGTATGATTAATAACGTGATAGCAACGTAGTCAATGAGCAGCATGGTCAATAAACGTACTCCCCCACTCCGCAACATCAACAGATCACCGAAAATCGCTAGAACCCATTCAAACCCATTATCCACGCACACTTGCAAGATCAACTATCTGATAAAAATGAACGTGAAATGTATAAAGCACATGACACAAAATGCGTCACTTGGCGTCTCTATTTTTATTCTAGAAAATACATTGCCAATATACTATTATCAATGGACAATCCGAGGAAATTTATAAACTTAATTTTGCACATAATCAAAGTACGACGATTATAGATTCAACTGATTCAACTACCATTTCCCAACCAAAAACACTGTTACAAGATACCCCAAATTAAAATCCAACTACTAAAATTAAACAACACTCAACACATCACCTATACCTAACCAATCAACCCACTTAAACTAAAACCCCCCAAACAATTGCACCAAAATCCCAGGCTCACCACCTGAACCCACATTTCAATCACTTCCCACGACATTGAGCAACACACAAAAATGACCACCACCAATCTCTGGGATACTGACCCAATAGCTCCTCTCCCCAAAATCGATTACATAACTCTACAAACAAAAGCTCCACACTCAATTTACTAACAATCCACTCCACACATGCAAATAACATAACTAAATCATACTCCAAACAATCCACCTTCAACTACACATCCCCAAAAAATATTCCACCAAAAAACCCCCGCATCTGTTGATTCCCAAACAACCAACCCTTTCCCAAAAAATAATACCAATCCAACCAAAAGAATACTCCAAGAAACCCCCAAAAAAACAAACCCCAGCCCAAAGCTATAAAAAAAGTCAGCAACATTCCCGATACAAAATAACAAAAAAATATTCAATATCCAATAAATTAAATAAAAAACGAAAAGAAATATCAACTTCCATCTGCTACTGACCGCCTCAAGACACAACTCATATATTCAAAAACACACAACCCTTCCACGTATTCAAGGTCGTAAACTCGCAGAATCGTAAAAAAAAATTCTTGGTACTCATGCATAATGATGAATAAGTACCTATCAAAATAAAATGTAAAATACATCGAATTTTATTTTTGGAACTGCTCAGTTTCCATTTCAATCCACTCCAAGTAATGTCATTACAAGCAACTGCAGAAAATATCTAACATCACCCCATACCTCCCCAACCCGTTAAAAATAGCTCAAAAAAGCATATCCCACTCAGGTACTCAGAACAATTTGTAAAAAACCAACTCAACTCTAATCCAGAAAAAAGAACAAATACACCACACGCCAAATCCTCCATACCCAAAACCCCCAACCATCCCCACCCAATATCACAATTACATAACCAAGTCAAGGACACTTGTTACAATTACACCAAAAAGTTAAAACCATCTGCCCAAAAAAAACTGACAGAAATCAGAAAGCATCCCCCCAAATCCCCCGAACAACTCTTTTGTAAAAATCCTCTCCCACCACCAGATGTTCCAACAAATCACAAGTCAGTGATCAAAAACCACTCATGTAAAAGAGCTACTAAAAAAACCGGGTGACAACACTGACAACCTTCATGTTTACTCATTAGTGCGTGTTGTAACATGATTAGTGTTTAATTTGTAAGTCTCACGTTGCCCTGTTGCATTAAACTTGCATTGCATATCATAACAAACTCATCGAACATACTCATCTCTGAGCTCATCAATTCATCGAATAAACGAAAGCCATTATCTACTAAACCGAATTAACATGTTGACAATGTAAATCACACAAGACACAAGTACCAAGTTCCTGACAGACACTCAAATCAACCCCAACCCATCCAATCAAAAAACCTTCCACACACCAAATCAATCCCAATCCTTACGCACACAAACGCAGATCATTAAACCCAAGCAGACAATCACATAAAACAAACATCAACACATCCCAAAAACCAGATCAAACAGGTAAGTTAATTAAAAATTACCAACAAAGATAAATCAAAGATTAATTTAAAAACGTCTGGTTACAAGTCAAACACACATACCTGCAAGCTACAAAACAAGCCAAAAATAGAAGCAAAATCTATTCCCATCCCATGACACGTTACTCTAATAAACACGACATCCAGCACAACACATCATTTAAAAAAACGCCAAACTCCAAAACACCCGACTCCTCTCACCCAGAAATCATCCCGCAGTACAAAACCCTAACAAGATAATCCAACCTTATCTTAACCCGATACGCAAACGAACCGTAAAAAAGCAGCATCCTCGATTCCCTCATCATTATCCGTGCAATAACTAGACCATCACTTAAACTCAGTTCCGCTCCAGAAACACCAACAAAAAAACCACACGCTACTCACCCAAGATCAAGTTCAACCAAAAAAACAACCCTACTGGACACCAACATAAACACCAGAAGCTGAAAAAAACTTACCTGGTCAAGCAAAAAAGCTTTCTTACATCTCGAACCTGTTACACGTAACTTCTCCTTCCCATGCAACAAGTCCACAAACCCACCCATACACAAACCCCAATCACCCCGTGTCAACAACCCAATTAAACAACCATTTCAGGTCAGTACTATATCCCTCACCATCCACAATCTAATCATACCTAAACATCCTCCATAAAAACCAAACCACTCGCGCAAGCATTTAACCCAGCCTCATTTACATTTCCGCCCGTAAAAATAACCCATATAATCACGCATAATCACGATTAACCCAAATCTCCAAGAAGCCAAGAAATAATCATATCACAAAATCACACATAAATTACCCCAAAAAACCCGTCTACCCATCCACGAGTCAACACAAAAAACAATCTCCAAATCTCAAACGTCATCCACATCAACACACATCTTCAAAAGGTCACACTCCACAGGTCAACCTAAAAAAACCCGACTGCCAAGAAATCAACCCATATTCACCAGACATCATTTACATTATACCAAAACCCACACGTGTAACAATCATCTGGATAAAGAAAACCATAATCATCCCAAAAAATCTTGAGCAACCAAACGTAAAAAACACCAGACGTACGTAGCTACTCACCAACTCCAGCAAAAGCTCCATGTAAAAACACATCTCTCCATCTCTCCTCAACAAAAAAATACACGACAAAAGTCACAAAAGGTCACGTCCCCTTCAAAACCCCCGTGATCTACTCCACCATCACAAGATTAACCCATACGAGTCTCCACCGCTTCCTCCTCTGATTAAAATAAAAAGCATAAAAACCTAAAATTAAACTCCAACACGCCCACAACCAAAAAAACACGCTTAAACTTTAAATCCAAACAGGAACAAATAACTCACCGCGTAGCACACGTCCAAGAAAAAGCCAGCTAGCATTACACGAAAACCATCATTAGCATAAACTCAACAAAAAAACCATCACCCTCAATGAAATCAACCACGAGCGCCAGCATTAACTACCTCGCGTCTAACAAAAGCGTGTTTCAAAAAACAAGATCCACAAGAATAACGCAAAGTCATGATCAAAGCCACAAGTAGTCCACCAAACAAAAGAAAAGCACACGACACCACAAAATTCGCATAAGAAAAAATCAAAATCTTACTACCATTCAAAACCCACCACACAAAATCCCCTGAAGCAACACCACCAAGATACCCCTCCAGGCCTAAAACAAAAAGTCAACGTAGAAAGTTCAAAAACCTTACAAAAAAGGGTCACTCAACCAGGTAGCAACAACACCAAAACGTAACCCAAAAAAACTAAGTACCCGTACCCTTCACCAACGATCTCTCAAGAAAAAACCAAGACAAAACCTGTTAAAAAATCATTACAAACTATCAGAAACCCTCCAAAAATAACCCCCTAATCAACCAGAAAACGTAAAAAAATCAAAACCCATCACGCGTCCAAAAAAAACACACGCTCCAACCATCTAAAAAAGCGAGGGCGTAAGCACCACAATACCCCACCAAACCTTAACCCACAATGGACTCTCTCCGCAACCCTTTCACCATCCACTCAACTCCAGGTAAGCCCATCATCTCCAGCGTCGTTTACTCGACGGACGATCCCAATCTCAAACTTCAAAAGAGAATCCCCATCTTCCTCCAACAAAAACCCCTTCACCAATAAATCTCAGATGACTACCACATGGCTACACACTTTTTTTTCGCAAACCCCAAAGACAAGTGCATCCAACACACCATAAAAAAAGACCACGGTCATCATCCAAACCAACCCTACAACACCTGTCGCCCATTAACCATCAAAACTCCAATTTACAAACACGACTGTACAAACCCAACGTAATCGTTCAAATTCAGTTATAACACGACCATAAACCGAGATATAACGACCAGTAAACAAACTATACTCTCAAGACCAGTAGCCAGTCCAAAAAAATATGAAAATGATAAGACAATCTCCTCGGGTCATTTAACTTTTGAATCACGTAATAAGTAGTGTAGTTTTACGATACGAATTAGATGCGATATAACGTACGCACTACACACTACACCCATACTACTTACACCCAAAACTCCAAATTACCCATACACGATAAATAAATTAGCCTTCACAACTGGATAATTATTCCACAACCCCCAATAATACATACACGCAAAGTAACAACACACCATGTTACCCAACCTTGAAGTAAAGTACAAGTATCAAGTATCACTAAATCATAAAAAAATACACTAAATCAATCCCAAACACACTTGACATTCAATTTTTTAAACCAAAAGCCTCCACTCAGCACACATCAGCGTTAAAACTGATAAGATACTCGTGTAAATATACAGTGATAAAAAAGATCGTACGCTGCAAACTTACCCTACCAATTTGACCTCTTTGTAATATCAAGCAAGGAAACGAAAAAAATCACTACTTTCCAAAGTAAAAAGCAATACACACAAACACAACCCATCCATACGACACAAATCCTCACATAACAAACGTTTAAAAAACTACGCACTCAAGTCCCCAAAAACCCACACCATCTCAAAGAAAAAAGTCCCTTTCACAGATCAACACACAAAATCCAACCAAATCCTAAAAAAGCCCAAAGTCCCTTGGCAACTAAACTAAATCCAAAAAGTCCACGAAACCCATCTGTTGAGTACTAACAAAGGGTCCCCATCATCATAACCACTCTCAACCAAACAGCACCTGTCCAACTCTCTCACCAAAACACAACCCAGATCAAGGCCACGATCGAGAGAAACACATACACCCAATCTACCATTTCAGCACTCCTCGACACAACCTCCTCAAACCCAACCAACAAATTCGCAAAAAACACTGCAAAAAAATATCAGCAAACCCACCAAAATCAATACCCAAAACCCCTCCAACTCCCCACCACCACCCCATCATCAAAAATTCCCTCAGAACCCAAAAAAACAGCAAACCCAAACAGTTTATCCCCCTCCAAATCAACCCACCAGCACATAATACCCACCAATTTATCAACATCACCAAAAACCGTCTCACCCAATTTACCCTACACACACGATAAACCTATCAAACTCTTTAAAAAATGACCAACCGGAATACACCATCATTCCCAAAAAAAATCGCTCAACTAAACGACAAGATTATACAAACACAGCGGGTAAAAAACAAGAAAAGACATCAGTAAACTGTAAATTGACACATCACTACACATCATCCCAATCAAGCACAAATAGCACACGGAAGCACGCACAATTTTTTAAACTTGACATCTCACAAATACTCAAAAAACTCTGTATCTGATACAGAGCATTGAAATACATGACAACTAGCCTTAGATCAAAACACATTGAAAAAACTAAAATCCACCTCATCATCATTCCCAAACAAAGACAAACGACAACCAATTTATCCCCATCTCGTTTGATTTCCTCCAAAAAAAGATCTAAAATCCCCCTCATCTCCAAAAACCTAATCAACATTAAACCCCCCGAAGAAACCAAAAAAGAACAAAGACCAACTTAATTAAAAAACAAAAGCAACTCATCAACCAGCCACTAATCCAATTACAACCTACCTAAAAAATCAATAACCAATTACACCCCCGACCAAACAATTACGAACTAATTCCCAAAAAACCCCCACCTCCCATCCACCAACTCTTGATCACTAATCCCCAGCACCCGCTCCTCAAAAACCACATCCACAAATCCACTCCAAACCACACGTCCAAAAAATCTAGATCACGCGCACACACAATACACACCTTAACCATCCCAATTACTCATCATAAACTCTACAAAAACTAGATCAACTTAATCAAATATCCCTACCACAAAAACAAACACCACGACTGTCCACTTCCCAGCCTTTATAATCCATCATCACTACAAAACAAAACGCTTTCGCAATCGTGCATAAATCACTGCACTGAACAAAAACCGGATCCCATCATACCCAAATTTCCCATCACCAAACACAAAGAACCAGACAACCCTTAACAGTTGTGACATACCCATACACACATTTTTACGCGTAAATTCAATAAATCCCGATTTTTTAAAAACCAACACATTAAGCAATACCTCCATTCACATACACCGGACCCATTGACCAATCGCATAAAATCATAATTACGACGATCAGTTTTAAAAAACACACGTAAAAAAACCGGATCCCCAACAAAAATCCAAAAATGAAAAATTATTGACATCACATCAGCATCCCTGAAACAATCTCATCCATTAACGAAGAACGGTGGGAAAGCCATATGAAACCCCCCCTTTTGTCCCGTTCACAATCATCTCAGGTGAAAAAAACCCATCTCGTAATGTCTGTTTCGACATCTATCAAACTACTATACAGAGTAATTAATATAACTTGAGCTCGTTTTTCATTCCATCCCAGAAAAAAATTAATTACCGCTTTTGATAGTATAAAAATGCGAATACGATACATCCAGCATTTTCAGTAACACACCATTCTGCAGCTGTGTAACAAACCCATAAAAAACCCAGTCGTAAAAACCTACATCAAAAATTATAAATCAAACGTTTTTAAAAACATTCCAATACGTAACGGTCATAAAAACCCAAAACTCATAAACTGACACAGATGCGCGAACAAATTCGCAAAAATCTTTTGATAAACCGTATCAAATTTATCTCGAGTGTTACAAAATAGCATGATTAAGAATATTCCCATATTTAACAGAAAATCTTTAATGTATCGTCGTAAAAATTTAATGTAGAGTTGCGAAAAAACATAACTTTGTGACACAATGTTGCGAACAATGTGTTGTTAATTCGCACGTTTATTCGACATGGTTTGGGGAGCGTGACGGTGTTAAAAAGTTTGATGGGGAAAAGTGGAGTTTGGAATGTTCAAAGGTGGTTCAGTGGAAATATTATAGCTTGTAAACGGATAGAAATGAAACGTTGTGTTTAATAATTTATGTAACTTGGTCATTCTCACGCGGAATGTAAAGAAAATTTTATTGAAACTGTTATGAATTATGAATAGTTTACTTTTAACGGATAGAAAGCATATTAAAAATTGTTGCGACACTGTGTGGTATGCATAATCGAAAGGTTTTGATCATACAAGTTTAGCAGTGTGTATTTGTCTCATGATTGAAGATGTATTGAGGTTTTACGATTTTGAAGATGATGAGTATCAATTCAAATGATACATTATTTTCATGTGTGACAATGCTAAACTTGGTGAGTGAACAATTCTGGTGAGAACTAGCCAGAAACCTTCTGTCAACATTTATATTTTAAACAAACTCGACAGTTTTGATTAACCTAATATATTACAACCGTCCAAAAATTGGGTGATATCGAAAAGTATATCAAAGATCTACCCGTTTATTTATCTCAACTGCTTAAATCCATTTACACTTTGAAAGTTTTTCAAATCTACATTTGGTACAATATTTATGATCTGAATTAAAATTAAAATCCGGCGTACACATTTATAAAACATAGTAAAAGCATACATGGTTAACATTTTGCTGACCGTTCTCCTGTAAAATCGCAATTTACCCACATACATCAATTAACACTAAATTACTCTATATTTACTTTGAATTACTCATTAGTTCATATCAAAAGTACGCTTTAAATTGCATAAATCTCAACGACTAAGCTAACGACAAGTATCTAGAAAGTTTAAGAAACAAGTAAAAAATGTTGATAAGTAAAGAATTTTTTTAAGTCCAGTCTATAATACATCTCAACATAAAAATCTAAACTCATCCCGCCGCGATCTTCACACAGTATTGAATTAACGTACTTATAAAACCATCCAAAAATTTGCTATTTTGAATGAATCTGCTGATTATCGACATGAAATGTAAAAAAAATAATTTTCACGCGAAATTGCAAAAAATAGTATTGTACAAAATTATACGGAAAAAGATTGTCACAATCATGATAACCACCAATGACAAAATATATCGTATTCTAAGTTTAAAGAAAAAGCTTATCCGTCACGTTTAATTTGTGGGAACGTCACTGCGTACATACCTTAACATTTGAAAGTATTTCAAATATGTACTGCAAACAGAGCTGACACAAGAATTCAAATTAAAAAGTGGCGTACACATATTTACAAAACCCATAAAAAGATATGATATAATATGAAAGGTTATACTTAAACAGACTGTTACAACCATGATAACCACCAATGACAAACTATATAATATGCTAAGTTTGAAGTAGAAGCTATTATTCGCCATATATTACTAATGTTGTCTCACTGAGTACATCCCTTAACCATTCAATTTTACCATATCTGTACAACCCATAGTAATCCCATTAGAATTAAAATTAGAAACTGGCGTATACATTACACTATATTTACAAAACCCATAAAAAGTATCTGGGTATAATATTTTGCTGACCTTACAAAATCGTATCTAAACGTACATGAATTGACATTTAAATTAATTTAAAAAGTTCAAATCGTTTCGATGTTTAAAATCAATCAAACGCCAAGTTAAGTTATAGAAAGTTCTAAAAAGCAAATAAAAAGCATTATAATCTACGAACTAAGTTAAATGCATGAAAACCCGTACTGCGACGTTCTATCATCATTTATAAAACTCACTAAAAGTATCCTTCATTAAATTAATCCAAACTTGCACTCTACTTTACTCATAAACACACTTCAAATCACACAATTAACATCCATTGACTCAAATAACCCCAAAACCCCTAACCTAAACTACTATCATAACTCTGCACACAAATCCGTACCCAAAACTCCAACCGATCAAAAAAATCTCAAAAAATTAAAAAACCTCAACCGTGAGAAAAACCCCCATAAAACCGAAATCACAAAAGACCACTCGAATCCACCACCTTTTACAAACCCATAAACGTCACAAAAATCATTTTACGACAAACCGTCCATTCCTCACCTTCCCATTACCATTTAAACACCCGTTCAAAAGTCACAATAAACTGGTCCATCCAGTCCAAAATCCCCTTCCACCTGAATACCCCCAGCCCATCCCCCAATTAACTCAATCCACACTTCTTGCTCATCAAACCATGTCAAATCAAATACTTCAACCATACAATGTATCGCTACCGGCTGGCTTCATATCGAAATAACTTTTTATCAATCTTAAAAAAACACACCGTTATCAAAAACAATTGATAAATCCAAAAACCCCATCTGCCCTTCAAGCAACCATGCAAAAATCAATTCCCAAAAAACCGGTCCAACCCAGCACCACACCAAAAACTCCACAAAAACAAAATCTCAAGAAATTAAAAAACCCTCCATAACTCACATTAATAGATCCACTTCCTACAAAAATCTCTCACAAACTCAAGTACCCATCCCAAATCCCTACAGACAACCTCATTAAATTAATTAATTACTCGCATGTCCAAGCCTTCGATCCAACAGACAATTCATATCCCTCCAAGCTCCAAAACTACCCATCATCCAAACAAAACACCCTAAGTACCCATTCAAAAAACAAAAGACCCAAAAGATTTTCACTCAAAAAACCAAAAAAATCCCCCGTTAATGAGTACCAGTTTTCCCCGAAAAAACCAATTAGCCCAACATTTTTACACAAACTTTCACTATCATCAACCGTGCGTATCGCATCAACCATAACGTCAAACTTTTCCCAGGCATACTCAAGAAAAAGCATCAACGCATCACAACGCTACAAAAACACGACGCTACTCCAGTTTAAAAAACAATCATCACAAACCCAAGTCACGTACCAAAACAAGAGACCCCAACTCACTTCACCAAAAAAGCGATCCCTAGAATAACATCCACTCCAAAAACATTGGGCGTACACATGTTAACCTATAGTAAAAATTTGTAGTAAAAATACACACCGGCCGGCACAAACAAAAACGCTACTGCACATTCAACCAGGAAACGACGCTACTGACCACCACATCCATACCTGACCAATATCTCACTAACTCATCCCACACGCGCCATATGGCCCCAAATACAATCCACACGAGCCATATCACCTCTCCCCCGCGATTAATTACCCGATTAATCTATCAAAAATACTCAACCTTTTAAACAACACACCACAACCAACAAATCTAATCAAGATCAACCCCCACACAAAAAATTACTCACCTAACTATCCCCAACAACTTACCTGAACCCATTTAAACCCGCTACGCTTCACAACCACATCCAAAAAAAGCCACATTTGATCCCAATCTGCCGTTATCACAAAAATATATCAAAAATATTCACAACGCTTATCCTGCAGCTGTCACTCCCGTTTCACTTTACCCCAAACCCATAAAAAAACTGCATACTTTTCATACAGTTCCAGTTTCATTCATGAGCACACCTGCACCGAAAATAAGCCAATTCATTAAATTATTCATAAACCCATTCCATTATGAACCGAGGGGGAGTCAAAGCATAAACTTTCATGAAATATGCGTCATCGGGAGAAATTGAACAACGTAGAGTAATGAACAGACCCATACACTTGACCATAAGCCATACCCTTTCCAAAACATGACCATTCCACCAACACAATCCTCATGATACACCCAAGCCAAACACAACTCTCTCGTACAATCTCTCTCTCCACTTACCCGAAAGTTACAATCAGGTGCACAAAAGAATCCGGAAACGCTCAACAACTTTTTTCCACAAAAAACAAAAAAACTCCCAAAAGTTCAACAAACGATCTACTATCCCCAGAGATCATCCTCAAAACGTGCAAGTGTGCAAAAATCCCACAAAAAAACAGCTCATCAACACATCAATTTTCGCCACGTTCCCAAAAAAATAACAAGCTGCTACCGAAATTAATCGCACAAAAAAGTTGCAAATGTTGTCAAAACAACAGATCCACCCGATACTCCTTGTTAATCTACATTTCTCAAATTCTTTCACAGATCAACTCCCGACATGTTATGTAAACAAAGTGCTTACACCGGCTTCGCGTTTACAAACATTTCGCAACATATTTCAACGAGAATAAATTCCCATGGTTCCGAATAAAGTGATCGTGAGACAATTACAAAATAGAATCAAAACAAACCTGCGAAATTCATCGAAATCAATGAACGCATACGATAGATGACCATTTAGGATGTGTGTATCGGGAATCCCACGCTACCGAGTTACGTTACGTGATGAAAACTACCAGATACTCAAAAACGTGAAACAATAGTGTCACAAAAAAAGAACCATTTTAAACTATAACGCAATCACCCCATTCACCACTCAATCCCCTACACACCAATCCAATCATTTTGCAACAAAATTTACTCAACACTGCAAAATACCACCATACGACAACCTGCACCCAAAACAAACCCATACTTAAACCCCATCATGCCATCATGTTGAAATCGATTCCTATGATCACCATATTGGGAACATGATATATCCCACGCCTTCATTCAAGTTTCTGTGAATCGGGTGATGATGAAAAGTAAAGTGTACAGAAGAAGGGGAAAAAGTGTACGACATTAAAAGAACTACCCATTTTACTTAACCAGGTAATTATCCCCAAGTGAGAGATTCTCGGTCATTTTAGCTCATTCCAGTGATCGTTTTTAGTGCAATTTACACTAATTTGTTACGTAATTTTTATTCGTGTATGTTTAACAAACATTTTATTAAAATTTAATCGTATTCGTAAATTAACGCGTAACTAACATTAGTATTTAGCATCCAATCCAAAAATATACATACATACAACTCTCCCAACCAACCCAAAAACATAGCATCCATCCAACATCCAACTCTCATCAAACTCCACCAGTCCCGTCCCTTTCCATCTCATCCAAAAACGGCGTCACCCCGGCTAGTCAACCCTACTCTCATCTCCAACATTTAAAAAGCGGGAGCCCGAAGCATCATCCTACCATCCTAAAAACATAAAAAAGCACAAAACCAGTTTTAAAAGCACAAAAAACCATCTCTCCCCATCCACATTTAATCCCTGTGTATATTACAAGTAATAAATGCTAAATAGCCCATCAGCCTCATACGAGTAATATTTACGCATCATGATGAGCGTCACATAGAATAATTTTAACATCGCATCATCATCCACGGAAGCACACGAAAAAACATCCACCATACACGACCCACAATCACTAAACATGATCTCCCTCCACACACTCAATACTCACGTTGTTACTTTGTAAAACCCCATCTCAACTACCTGACTCTAAAAAACACGGAAGTCCGTGACACTCCAGCACAAAAAGAGATTCCACTTTATTTATAGTTCAGTAGAACACCCAAGACAAAAAACGTAACCCCATCCATCACTCTCCACTCTCGCAATTTTCTTGTACATCACCACCAAAAGATAGCGAAAAAAACGCCTTAATGAGCACAAAAAACGATCGATATGCAAACTGCAAACTTTTTTCCCAAAACCCATTCCCCATTTGGCACAGTAGTCCAAACACATATTCGCAACAGCACAAAAAAAATCCTAATCAAACCGTCACTCATCAAGTCTGTTAAATACAAGAAATTAAACGACAAACATGTGAGGAAAAATTGAGAATACTAGGTTCAGTAACCCTCTTATACACAAATCTACGTAATAATCCTCGCTACTACACACGCTTCCATTTTATACACATAAAAACACGATTACAAGCAACAAACAGCTTGCTTGATCATTCTCCATTTTCACCAAAAAAAAAACTCGTTCAATGTCCAGACAGAAACGTACACAAACGCGGGGGTGACTACTACACAAACCAACTGTACTCGTAGTAAAAAGCATATTACGCTTCACTAAACCCAACATTTCCCCTATCACAAAATCACAATTATATGCAAAACAAAATGCACCTGCTCGTACAAAAGGGTTAATACACATGATCGCATAGCCCCTGGCCAGACACTCTTTACACTTGACTACGTTTTTTGCTCCTATCTGTCTACTTCTCTTGATCATGATTTCTCTACGTTCATAAACCAGACACGTGAACCATCCTCCATAAACAATCGCAACATCCACTGCTCCCTGATCATAAACACAAGCTGGAATAAAACCAGCTCCTCGCTCATCATAGTTTACTTTCAACAAAAACCAGAGCAAAAAAAGATGCATAAAAGTGCATACAACCAAACTGCACGAAACATCGTGACTCTCTAATTTACAAACAATTACGATACAGACGTTGCAAGTTGTAAGTCTACCATAATCACAAGTCTCGCACTTTTCCGGTTTTCATCCTAAAACTCGTTTTCAAACTTATTGCGTAACGAAATTTACACTGAAAATTGATACGTGAAAAAGAAATTACGAACTAGAGCAAAAATGAAACTCGATACGCACTTTTCTCCAAATCAATCTTTTAATCATAATGATACGTCTCGTGTACACACAATCTCTCCAAAAAAACCACGTGAACCCGATTTAAAAACGAAGAAAAACGACACCCAATTTCCTGCACCACCAAACCCCGATACTACCCAACCTCCCAATAAATACGAATTTGTCTAAAATACACACAGCGTAAGCAAACCATTTCCTACCCCCATTTCCCCGAACCCCATGTAATGACTCCCATAATTACACACATTTTCAAAAACATTACAAGCTAATCCAACTCTGCTGGAATTCAAACACCGATCAACTCGTAATACCCCGATCAAGCTCAGTGACGAAAAGGTGGAGACCAAAGAAAAAAAACAATTTTCCCAAGTCCACCAGCAAACTACAATCACAACAACTCTAAAATCCCCCATTAAACCGAAATGACCAGCTATTAAACGACATTGCACAGATCTCCAGCATGATGACTCCATTTCCTCAAATAGATGAGCTTCCATTGCACAATGACTCGTGTTCCAACATTACACTCAAATCACCCGTGCATCTCCAGACAAACGCTGACATTGACCACTGTACACTAAAAAAATCCATACATTTGTACAAAAATAACTGCACACATCTCAATGCAGACCAATCTCAAAAAAACTCCTGCACTTTACGACCCCCAAAAAATAATATATTCAAACCAGCATCTGTTCCAAATGTCCCGTAATTCAAACCCAGACTCCACTGACCAAACTCCCCAATACCATCTCAACCCTTTCATCACCGCTTGAATACCCAAACCAATAAAAAAATCATAAAAACCACAAAATATACCCACAAATAAACTCCAGGTAACAGATATCCAATACACGAAATATTTATTTCCGCTTCCTCAAAAAAATATCCAACAAGTGCGCATTCAAACCTGCCCGAATTAAAAAACTCAAACACACAGTAGTAAAAACCTTAACTTTTTTACGACTTGGATCCCATCGCAGAAAACTGAAAGAGCAGAAATCACTCTATTGAAAAAAGCACAACGATAAAACCCCTCACTGAATCACCTGAATACCCATATTGTTCCCTCACCACACAAAAGAAGATTAAGACATCATTCTTTTTAATAAATTTTATTACTCAAATTTTATTACCAAAAGCACATCTCATTTCAGGATCCTCGATCTCATCACAATCAACCGCCACAAAAACCCCCGTAAAGAATGGCTTTCCAATCCAAAAATAAAAAATCCAAAATTAAAACCGAACAAAACAAAATCTCAAGTAATAAAACGTCAAAAAAGATCTTTTCCTCCCGTGAGAAAAAACCGGTTTTCTCTCCATTCCACCAATTCCTAAAACCCCCGAGATTAAGATCACAACAAAAAATGATACGAGACATGACAGGTATGACCAGCAAAAGCTCCTCTGCACACACACAAAATTAAGACATTTCCACCATCATTTGCATAATCCCGTTCTCTCGTCCTCATTTGAATACGATCCTTTATTCACGAGATTACTCTGATAAAAAATACGACACGTAACAATGCGTTCCTTCAAACAAACTCATACGTACCCATTCACAACTCATACCCATCAAAACACACGAGTAATTAACCAAACAGAATCTCCCCCTCACCCAGCTAATTACACTCGTAATAAATTATGAATATTTTTAGCTCTTTTGTCCACCATTTTTATAACTGAGATGATGAGTAGGTTTGTTATCAATCCCATCTCAACATTTACTTTCACATGGATTTTTATCGCAAGCTGTGAAATGTGGGAATATGCGAACCTGTGATTTAAATGCACTTAACGGTTCTTCTTTAATGTTCCTTACTTCACTTTGCATTTATTCTAAAAAATGAACCACACACCTGAACGCATATAATTACCCCAAAAACCCCCCATGTATCCCCAAAAACTCAAATTAAACCCACTTGACACCTGCATCACCATTACTTCCTGTCCACGTATGTCCTTGGTCAAACGACACTACAACAGGAAGTCACGATCTCCCCAAAAAACTGAAACAAACGACAATCGTAAATGACCCATGAACAACCAATCAGAACAGCACCGAATGACTAATACGTGAATTATTAATACTAATTGCACCACAAAAAACAAAAGAACCACCGACCTCCAGTTGCATTCATCAAATATTAACGCAAGCTTGAGTAAACACGAGAAATCAAAAGCATGACAATCAAATGTCCAAAAAAAAACGATGACAGATGCAAATTTTCCCTACAACACAACTCAACCAAACTCGCTACAATACCAAAAAAAATCAGATTAATAACGGTAAAAAACCCCCACATGCTCCAGATACACACATGAGCCAAAGTCAAGTGCACTTACCCAGAGAATATCATATCAAGTTCAACAAAGTTACACATCAAGTGCACCCAACAATTGTCAAAAAAGTCAAGTCCCAAGTACATGCTCCAAAAAAGTATCATACTGGAAAAAGCAAAACGCACAGATGTGCACGTAAAAAACCCCATCATCCACTCCACCACACAATTAAACGCACATTTAAAATTAGAAAAGCAATTACACCGAAAAACCCATCACAAAGAGAGAAAATCCTCAAGCACCAATAAAACGCAATAATTGTGCTGGAATATCAAAAGCGCTCGTCCACATACCCACACATGAACCCCCACTCGCCAGAAGGGATCACCATACAGTACAATAACATCCTCATCAAGATTATTTACACTCCCAACCAAAAGCAAATAAATAACAAGATTAAAAACGAAAACACTCATAAATCCTCCCAAAAACTCAAAATTTATCGTCCATTTTCATTAGCAATAAAACAATATCCTCGAGGATTATGGAATTTTCATGTGTGATCGTCGGCTGGACACTGCGTTGCTCTACACAATCGAGTATGTTTCATGATCATTCATTACACAAAGCGACCACACCACTACTACAAACGCTACTTTGCAAAATTACTCTTTCGAAACAATATGTAAATTAATACTCGTGGCATTAACTGCCCCTAAATCACCACACAATCGTTTCCCCATATCATCAAGTGTACATTGCACACATGATCCCAAAACCATCTCAACTCTTCCACCACTAAAAACTACTAACAACTCACGTTCATTACAAAACGTTATAAATCTCTCACCACCACCACCACTTCGAAAATCCGCAAAAAATTACACAGCGACAAAGTTCCAACGAAACAACCACGCGCCCACAATCTCCACGCAAAAGCTCTCGTGCACAAACTTTCCAAATTACACATCAAAATACCCTCATGAACAAAAAATTTAACACCTCCCAGCAAAAAAACAACATAAAATCCCCACTTTTTTGCAAATAAAACCAAATACACATGCATACTTGACACCCAATCCCCATAAAAATCACCGAGAAAAAAGGTTAAAATTCTAGATAACCCAACAACCAACCCCGATCAGATCATCACCTGGAATCCAAATCACCGAAAAAACTCAACCACGTGGAATCCACCAAAAAACGCCTTCCAAAACCATATTTCCTCCAAAACATCACTAAAATTCCAAATTTTTACAACACCCGATAACTCACGACCCGATTATAACTCATCCCCACAAAAAAATGCAAAAAATTAAGAAACACTCTCTACAACCCAGGTATTCAAAAATAACCCTATAAAAACGCTACATCTTCACCACCAAGTAATCACCATCACCTTCACCACCATCAATCCCACCCGACTTTACAACCCCATCAACCCATGTCACTAGAAATAGAAACTACAACATAAAACCATCTCACCCAACTACCATATCAAATTCCAAACAAAAAATTCATAAAACAAAATTACCAAAAACCCAACCAACCTAAAATCATTTAACATCTCACATCCAAATCCAAAAACACCTCCAAAACGCTCATATCACACCCAACCTTGGAATGTCAATTAAACCTCCAAAAACTCATCATCACACCACACCATCCACACACGCTCCACTGACCAAAAACGCACCCAAATTCCAGAAAATGACAAAAGCGACAAGTCACAATCCACAAACCCAAGTAATATCTCAATCCCACTCCACATCAACTTTAATTAACGAAACATCATAAAACGATAACCCTATCGTATCAAAAGCAGAAAATCCAAGAGAAAATCCCACAACAATACGATAATCAAACCTCATCATCAAAACCAATCTCACGGGAATATCATCCACAAAATCCCACTTTCCATACTTTCACTACGAAATATGACAACCCACCCCGAAACTCATAAATCCCCACAATAATACACAGATTAAAACCCAAAATCCCATATCCTCCACAACAGTCCAGCACCACACCACTTTGCATAAACCAAAAAGAAAAGAAAAACAAAAGTCAAAGAAAAGCTAAAGAAAACACCAACTGTCCACTTCTCACAAACGCTAATCACTCATAATAATAACCAATAACACAATACTCCTTTCACAGGAGTACTAATAACAAACATAAAATAAACCAAAATCACAACCCCAAAATACCCATTCCAAAAAACAAACCCATCTCAATTTAAATTTTAATAATCTCATTACAAAAAAACGACACACAAAACAATTCAATTTATTCATCTTATTTAAACGCATCCAAACAATCATACCCAGATTTTCTGTCTCCAAACACACGCGTCTCCAAAAACCTCATAAAACAGACAAAAAAATGCTCATAAAAACACGCAAAGGGGAACTGCTCCACACTCTCTACTTTCATGTCACCAAAAAAACTCCAATTTTTTCCTCTCTCCCAAACCAAAACTGAACAGATAACGTAAGGTAAAGAAACAGCTACCCAACAAGTTGCCCAAAAAATAATCTAAACCCAACAACTCCAAAAACTCATAAAAATATCCTACAACTCCAACTCAATTTACGTAAGTAACAGAAAAAAAACTCACATATTTTTCACAACCAAATTCACTCGACAAATGAAAGAAAACCGAATTTGAAGAAATTTTTCCTAAATACACGACTCCCCAGCGTACTATCCAACCACCGATCCCATTTCCCTCCCACCACTTATTACAGATTATTACGAGATTTGATTAAAACTCTTTACGATACTCTTCACAATTCAAACCTGATTTGAATAAAATACACGATCATGAATAAACCGACTCAAAACCTTTCTCCCAAAATTCTCATGAATACACCAAAACGAAAATTCTCACCGAAACACAGCAGAAAACATCAAAAGAACAAAATATTAATAACCACCTCTCCTCCACTAACCCGTGAAAACTCAAAAACACAAACTAGCATAATGACAACCCAAAACAATAAATCCCACGCATCCCTCCTACAATCCTCCACACTCCCAACCCTTCCTCCAACCGGAAACAAATTAAATAAAATTATTCTACCCGATTGAATTTTAATGGATCCCGTGTTCCTTACAAGTTAATTTACAAGACAATACTGAAACAAAAAGTCATCATCTCACACAGTCATCACACAGCCTCTACAAACGATCGATAAAATATTTATCTACATGATAAAGTAATTTTACACAATTTCCATATCCACACGATTATGATCGCGTGACATACTAAAAATCTAATCTTAAAAAGCTCGGTGCCTTTTTTACCAACACACCAACGCAAGTATACCGTCAAAATCATCAAAAAACACACGCATATCATCATATGAAACACATTTCCAAATCACGCAACAGGCAAAAAAGTAAAATAATTACCCAATAAAAACACACAAGCACGCCTCAACCCCCGAAAAAACCTCATTACCAGTTAAATTACCTGGAGAACTGCAACCTATTTAAATTATTAAACCCACGACAAAGCGCAAAGCCTTTCTCCATGTCACATTTATGTTAACGGACATGTCGCGTCAGATTTCACTGTAAATCTCCAAAAATCAATCTGAAAAGCCACGTGCCCCACCAAAGTCAGAAAAAAACGCACAATAATCACAGCAAAACTGTCCAGCTAAAGTACAAGAAAACCTACAATGTCAACATCACACAGACCCCCGTTCAATTAAAAACTAAAAATCCAATGTAATAACCCAACACACAACCAACAATGACATCAACACTAAAAAAAGCCCAGTCATGTCACACAAAAAAAAAAGACGACAACAATAAAAAACTGTGACATCCTGCACAACCTCGCTTATCAGCTCAAAAATCTCAACTTACGTACCTTACCTCACGCTTATCTTAATCACCACCTCATTTAAACACAAAAGAAAACTATCCCAAACAATTAAGGTCACACTACCTACCAATAACCTCGTGCCCATGTTTAAATTATGCATCCTCAAAAAACATCCAACACACACGATCCCCTAAATTATTCACAAAATCCTGGAGTCACTAATCCCAACTTTTTTAATTTCCCAAAAAAAAAACTCTACAAATCACGAACCTTTCGTATGTAAATCAAATTAAAACCCCTTCAACCTTAAATCCCCGACCCCAACATGACGGGTCACATAAACCCACAAAAAAATTCATAATCAACCAACCATAATCACAAACCCATATACACATCCCCATCATCATAATTACTATTTAACGCATGATACTTCCATATCGTTCATACCACCACAGCCAAAAAAGCAGGTCAGAGTTCACCCTCAATATCGATCAAGACACACATCATCATGATCATGACCAAAGCCCCGATCATATTACAAGATTACGTAAAGAAAACGCATCATCATTGCATCGCACCAAAATACATGCACCAACTAAAAAGTCCATCTGCATCTCCATATATTTTACTACGTACTGCATCCAACTCTCCATCATCCACAACTCCACACTCCACACACTGCACTCTCACTCAACCACCAACAAAAAAAAGTAGCCAGAAAGTCTGCAAGACACGAACTCCGTATCAACCCACAAAAAAAAGACGTACACTTTTCATCTCGAAACAAAAACCAGCACACATAAAAGCAAGACAAAAAAAGAAGCATAAAAAAATACAACCCAATAATAACCCATTTCTCAAAACACTCTTTTCAAACAGATAATAGGACCAGCGGTTGTACGAGAAAAACGTTTCATAAACATGCATCCTCACCTGTGTTCCATCTCTACACATTATCAGTAGTGAAAAAAAGATAACTACTTACTACACAGATACTAAACTACTAAAAAAATCAAAACCCCCGATTCCCCATCACATCACGACATCCACAAAACACCATACACCACAACACACTATCTCTAACCCAAGTTCACGACCAGGTCACTTCTCCAAAAAAATATTATCCAAACCTCGCATCTTCCTACCGACTCCTATATAATTTGTCCAAGAAAAACTTATCTTGAAAAACCTTAAAAACAACGCCCAGTTGTAAAACACCACTTAACCAACTTGTACCCGATTTTCGCTCATTTCCATACACAGAAGCGTACACACGTTCCAGTACACGCATCCTCAATAAACAAACTGAATAACCCTCATAATCGTATGCAAATGATAAGTTACAAGGTTCACTCATCTCCAAATCGTTAAAGATGCGTACATTTCACCTGTGTTTCTCTACGCGTTAAATCCATAACTAATAATCTGTAAGCATTAAAAAACTAAAAATAGAAACAAAATCGAAGACCGAATCACGACATCCATCCCATCCCCTCATCAAAATCATACACCACCTACTAAAGTTCACGACCAGGTCACTCTTTCAAACATCATCTTCCTTCATCCCGACTCATATAATTTCTCCAGCAAAACAACTAATCTCCATATCAACATCTAATTCCCAATCAAAAAAAACATCAACTCACCTCATTATAACCGCTCACAGAAGCATAAATACGTTCCAGTACACGCATCAAAAACAACCTCCCATCTCAAAAAAAACACTCATAATCACATGCAAATGATAGATTACCTAAACTCAACTCCATCTTATGCAAATCTCCCATAATAACAACCACCACGATAAAAAGAATCACCGCATCACGCCAAGTCCCCAAGCACAATGAACCGGCAACAGGTGAAAAACTCAACAATCAGCAAAAAAACACCACATCTACCCAATCCGCTAAAAAGACGTATTCTCCACCATCCAAGGTCACCCATCCCATCGTCCACTTCCTCCACACATCCATTTAACTAACACTACCTACCTACCCATTTACACAACAAAAAAACATCCATTAACCATCCCCAACAACCACGAAAAAAAACATCCCCTCAAGCTAAACTCTCTCAAAATCCACTACCAAACACAAACGCATCCAAGTTCAACGCACCTCTTTTCTCTACATCCAAAATCCCCCATTAAACTCAAACAAATCACATGATCATGATTACTTTCATGACCATCATGACCAGAAAAAAAACCATCATGAAAAGAAAACCCTATATTCCTCCTACACAATAAAGCATAAAAAGTCAACAATGAGTTGGTAAATATTAAAATCACCATCATTCTCCCCTTCAGTAGCATCGCATCAACATCGCTTCACTTTTCAATTTTCCAGGTGATCATGTTCAGAAAAACTCATAAACTCGGTCAACACATCCCTATAGAAACTCACAAACCTGTTGTTATGAACATTTTACACTAATAACTATAAACTATCATCCAAACCATTTTTTACCCAAAAAAAGAAATCATGACAAACCATTATAAATCCACCCGACCCAAAAATACACTTTTCTCAAATCCCAAATATATACCTTTCCCCAAACAAAAGAGCCCCATCCACCTACACCATCTTATCTCCAAAACCCAATAATCTCCCCATCCACCATCTCCAAAGTGTCATGTTATCTCAAACCTCTCTCTCCTTCTCCAGGATTAACTCCAAAATAAACCAGGAAAAAAAAACCTGTCAGTTTACTTTACAACAAAAAAATTACTCCTGAACTCCTTCCTCATGATTTTCAAAACTCTGCAGCTGCACGCTACAAAAAAAAGTTCATCAGGTTATTTTCCTTAAACCCAGTAGTACCAAAACGTAGTAAAACTCAAAAACTCTTTACCATCCTCCTCTCCCATCCACCACCAGTATTAAAAAACCACCAAAAAAATGGACTCTCAATCCCATCCTCAAACCTCTAAACCAAAACCGGACGATCCCAACCAAACCACCTACTCAGGGGCAAATGGTAGGAGTAAAAAATCACTACACTTATCATCATCATCATCACCCCATCATCTCAACTTACAAACATCACGATACTCTTCCCTTTTCCCTTGTCACTACACACGATAAAGATTACAACTCCACAGATAACTACACACTGCGCAGTATCCCATATAAATATGACGAATTACACATCTCTCCTTAAATCTGTGCACACATGTGTACGTATCACAATAAACAGTAAAAAACTGCAGCCATCTCCAACTGCACTCCGGTCACCCGTCAACCTCTCGTCGTCGTCACGAGCATAATACACAACCAGACACACCAGTAATTGGAGACAAGAAAAGTTAAGAAAAAAAACGACCAATATTTTTCTCCAGAAAAATATAAAAACTAACGTGTTCCATATGACTACCACATGGGTTTTTAAATATATACGACCTTTTATGATGATGTGTGATGCGTTTATTATTACACCAAAAAAAGTGAAATAACCATAAAAAAGATGCATTTTACCCAGTTGTAACAACGCATGTGTTGCATAATCATGTAACGTTTTCTAACGTGTTGTACAAAATTCGAAATTAATTGTGTAAGCAGTTGGATGTAAGTTGGAAAATATATGTTTATATGATGCGTATGAAAAAACAAGCGTACTTACAAAAGCTCATAAGAAAAAAATCAAATCAAACTCAAGTTCAAGCGCAGCGTCAATCTGCCACTACCCTTGAAATTTGCACAAAATGATACAAAGCGTAAAATTTACATGTTGCGTCACATTTGTACCTTGATAATTGTGTGTTTTAAACTGCACTCTGCTACTACAACACACAACGACAAGTCATCATGCTAGAGTATAAAAATTAAAATCAACGCATAGACATATACATACGTATACACATCATATAAACTCATCTCACCATCCACTGGCATCCACTCACCACGATCAACCAACTCTAAAAAAATCCCCGTAAGACAAATCCACTCCCCAAACAAAAGCATAATCACAACACGAAGCAAACAACCCTATTGTTCACTTCCCTCTCCTTTATCAAACACCAAAAAACCCAAACGACCAAATCTCCAGCTAAACTAAACAACCTGTAAAGACCAGTAGCCCAAAAAAAACTCAAAAATCTTCTCTCACGTCACTACCCCGTACAATAATTAGTACCGCGATCATCTCAATTCCACCTGCAGCTGCATCCCAGAAAACAAAATGATTTAATTCAATCTCATCCACTTACATTTATACGTTACACTAATTTATTCCTCAAAAAACTCAAATGGTCGTTATCAAGTGGATACACTCCGTACAGTAACAATTCCCCATACCTTCATGTTCACCACCCATTAACCAAATCTACCCATTACGCTACTGTACTCCTCATAATTTTACACACACCAACTCATATGCAAATCACCGTCTCAAACAATATTCCCATCCATTTCAAACCTCATAAACCCCTCAATTTCCACACTCATCACCACTCATAAAAAACCAACCATCCCGTATGCAAATTCACCTCAAAAAAACACTAGCCCACAATCCTGTCCCCCCACCGGTGCCTGCCATCTCGACGCACCAACAAGTGCTCTCGTAAAATGACAAGAAAAACTACCTCTCAACACGTCACACAATTACGCAGTATGCAAATCCAAAAATACCCGTGTGACAATCTACATTTCCCCGAGTCCTCATACCCAAAACAATACGTATTTAAAAAATCCCCGACCACTCCAAACCCAGCACGATGCTCTCAAAAACCACCCAAAAATACATCCAACTATATTTAGTCCCTAAAAACAGGTCACAACAGAACGTACCTGTGTGACAGTTACCAAAATAAGGTGCTCGTACAAACGGACAACTTAATACGTACCTTAAAACGTAGTAACAAAAGCAGACTCGATACACACAAGAAATCGTCCATAAAATCAGAGCATTACACCTCATTACAAAAATCACCTCACATCACCGGAAGTCAACGTTTCTCTGTTCAATAAACGCATATACGTTCATAGCACATCGATCCAAGTGACAACAAAACCATACTGAAGTGACTCATCAAACCCCCTCAAAATGTCCGTTGCACTCTAACTACTCATTTTACCTGCACAAAATATCAAGTAACAAAATTTAAAATACAAATACCCACTTCAATATGCTTCTCCAAAAAAATATCAACAGTATCCCTCAGACAAAAATATACTCCTACACAATCACAAAGAAATACCCCCAAACAAAGAAACGATAGTTTTTCTACGCTAGCAACAACCTTCAACTCAAAAAACACAATCGTCCCTTACCCCAAACATCACGACAAAAAAAGTAAAAGGTCCACATCACAATCCTTAATCCCCATAATCCTCAAAAAACTAACCATCTCCCTAATCCCTTTAAAAAATAAAGTTTCTCAAAAAAAATCAACATTACCCCAAACCATTTATCAAAAAACCCAATCTTCCATCCATCACCCAACACAATACCAGTCACAAAATTAAAACACATTACCATCACAATACCCCCACTACCCCATACTCCCCCAACTTTCTCAAGAAGCTAAAACATCATCACTATTCTTAACATTCAATTTTAAATGACAATACATACGCAACTCTTTCGTTACATCCATCTTTACATCCATCCTCATGTAAGTCACGACAAAAAAACCATCATTTCAATCTTCACACCGAATTAACCTTTGTCAATGAAAAGTATAAAAATCTACAATTCAAATTTCCAAAAAACGCTACAATGCAACGCAACTCAACGCGGGGGACGACGACAACCTGGAAAAAAGTAAAAATCAACATAACATCTCATCTACACTCTTTTGATACCCATCAAACCCAGTCAAAAGTACACTCAGATCCATCATGGTACAAATCTAATTTTAAAACGTAAACAATCGCTACATCCATACCTGTTGAGTCGCATCTACTCTATATTCACGATGACTCACACTCACATTCAATCTCCAACACATCATCATCCACTTGCATAACACCACACAACTCTCTATTCCAGAGATCCCAAAACCCAACAAAAAAATATCACATATCATACCCCAAACAAAAGACTACAAAATCTGATGCGTCACTTACACACTGACCTGCTCCCTTAATTCCCATTTTATTGATACCCCCAACCAAAATCCCTAACCCATCTAATGATGCTCAACACTTTTTACCATCAAACAAAAGGTTACGTCGTAAGAATAAAGATTCGTAGAGAAAAGGACCATTTTTTACCTCGTACATACACTTGCTATCCCCCCACAACCGTCCCTTTTCCCTCTCGGATAAATCATGTGTACACAACGTGCTCACATAATATCTCCTTTGTTCTTTGTTACTACCCGAGTGAAAAAAGAGCGTTAGCCTTGATCGTTATGCGTCATCAGTGCAAGTGTCTTTGCAAGAGAACTGGAGGTGTATTAATATTTCTTTGGAAGTGTTTTTTTCACGTATACCAATGGGTATAATGTTTCGTAAAAAAGCATCCAAGCAAGGGCATATATAAACATATCAATATTTCCTTAATGTTTTCATGTGCAAAGGAAAAAATAAAATTTTAGGTACGTCCAAGAAAGCTTCAACCTATCTTAATTACACTCATGAACTACCCAAATATTGAAATCGACCAAGGTAAAAACCTAACCCAAGTTAAAATGGCAGTGGCAGTTCCGTAAAATGCGTCACTACTCACCAACAAGCCCAAAACCGAAAAGACTGTATGAAATACTACCAAACCAACCCAACCTAAAAAACTGTTTTCTCAACTCTAAAAAAATCCAGCAAAACATTGAAAAACGTTCCCCTTATCACTTACCCAAACGTCCTTCACTCTCATTGCAAATTGCAAATACACGATGTTTTGCAAAAAAATACCACTCAAATAAAAAACATACACGTACGCTTATCTGTAGTATGAGTCGTATGTCAATATTATCGTATGACACCATTCCACCAACAAGAAAAATGCGCCGAGCAGTCTGCAACTCTCCACAGCATACAAACATGCATGATAAATAGCAAAGGAATTCAAAAATGCACATTCAACCGCATTATGCATCATCATCACAAATATTTTCGCTACCAAATTCATTTGCTGGTTATATCAAACATCAAACCACACCAATTTCGTACTTTGCCCTTTCAATACGTTTGTAAAAAAACCTCATGTTTTATTTAAAAACATACACTCAACCAAGTAATTACTCACAAATCAAACACAACTATCGCCAAAACAATCTAATCCCCACCTGCAAACACCAAAATCAAAACATAACTGACCAAAAAACCATCTCAAAGTTAAAAATACACTACATGACTAATAAGCCAACCCCAATCCAGGTCACCCATACGAAAATAAATTACCCTCATTATTACTTAATACCTTATTGAACATCATTGTCCACCTTTTACATAATCATGATCACTTACTCATAAACCCTTTTCCCCTCATTAACATCACACCCATCCAAAAGTCAAAAAACGTCAATCTCAAAAACTGTCTCCAAACTTTCGCTGTGAACCAACCACACATGATGACTCATGATGAAAACACCTCACCATTCATCAAAAAGAAAATGCATCCCAAAAATCAAAAAATAAATCTCTCAAGACCCAAACAATTATGCAACAAACGAACAATGAAAAATCCAAAAGAACAGGAAGACCAAAATCCCTCCTCAACAATGTCAACCCATCACAAGACAAGATAATTTACAACTCTCAACAATGCATCTCACCTTAACAATCTCACCCAAATAAACTTGTCACCCAGATCATATAAAAACCCGAATCCTTAAAAACAACCCATTTCCAAAAAAATCTCAAAAAACTACCAAATCATAACCCCCCACGATTCGCAGAACACCTCAACCCAAATCACCCAATAGCACACAACCACGAAAAAAAACATCAAAATTACCCCCTCCGGCAACACCATAAATCGCAAAAAACTTATCTCAATCCCAAAGCACACGCTCAACACACAATCTCAAGCGCTCCAAACAATAGACCGACCATCACAATAAAAACCACTTTTCACGAATCACGAAGCTCCTCCTTTCGCAAAAAACCGCACATGATAATACCTACCTGCACCACCACATTTCATCCATATAAGGAAATCCTCAGAAAAAAAACACTCATCGTTACAGCATCCTGTCGAAAACGTAGAAACCTCGTTTACCAGTCAATTTCGAGCATAATTTTCATTGTGTGAATATCATGCAAACACTTTACCAGGTGCAGTTGAATCCTCACTACCATGCGTACTCAAGATCGTAAAAACCAAAGAAAAACCCGCCTCTCAAGACATTTCTCCCCATCCCATCAATCCCGGAAACCTAACAAAACCACCGCACCTGGCCATAAAAAAATTAATTAAAAACGCATCCAGATTAAACACCCACAATCGAAATCCACACGCACACCAAGAATAGCATCACCAATTCGCAACCATTTTACAACCGCAACAAAAAACGTTCAACAGGCGAACACATCCATACACCCCATCATTAACCCATACAGCTGCAAAAAACACATATAAATAATTTCAGCATAAAAATCCCATCTGTCAAAAAATGACATGACACAAGTTTAAACGATACAAAGTTGTAAGTCAAAAGCAATCATGAAATGTATAAATACACTGATAACACACTACACTTGACCCTAACGCTAAATACCCTTCCCAATCAATAAAACCCAAAAGAAAACCACAACAACTCTCGTTTTCTATTAAAACAAAGACGCACAGGACCTGTTTGATCCCGTTTCTCCACATCAAAAAAGTTACTATTAAACCACATGTAAGCATATTAAAACGCATTAAAAACACGACTACGTATAAACCTCATTAACATCAAAAATTGTCAGCAAATACTTACAAGCTACATACATTTTAAAATCATCATAAACCACGACCATAATAAAAAAGCCAATGCACCTTCCACAACTACGCAGTTCACCCATCACACAATTCCAAAGACACTTTCGTTATCTTTAAAGTTATGTTTATTAAAAAGACAAGACACACACGGTCATACAAATTTCTTTCCTCTCCTTCAACTCATCTCAATACGTTACCCATCAGAAAAACGTTTTTTAATATACCCATCATGTTCAGCAAACACACTATCAAGTGCAAAGAAAAGGCCAAGCTCCTTTTTTACCAAAAATACAAGCTTACACTTATCATGTATGCATACATCATCATAATCATCATAACCACTATACCAACACCACTATCACAAGACAAAAGTGTACACTCGTGTGCAATAAACCCATCCAACCTCACACGCTACAAAAGCCCCATATAAATCACCAATGCCACAAAATCAAATCCAAATCAAAAACTAAAACTAACATCCCATCATTCACACATGCCCATTAGCCAAAAAAAATTCGCAACTCCAAACGTCAGGAAAAAGATCTTGGACAACCGACCTACATACCAAATACCCCCTGCCTAAAATTACTACGCTTCACCCCGATTAAAAATAGCAAGAACCTCTCGATTGAGGACAACTCACTATCATTACAAACCAGCAGCGCTACTATCCTTCCTGGACCCCAAAAAACACACACGACCCAATATCAACCCAGCACAAAAATATTACAAAAAACACCAACCCAAATAAAAACGTAAAAAAATTCATATCGAAACAAGTGTACAAAAAAACGAGACACTTTTGATAAGAAAGTTTCAAATCACAAAAATCCAGTACGTGACGATCGACAACATAACACGATCATCATAAAAACTAATATGCACCACGCTGGCTGGTACACTCAATTTTTACAACCTAACAGATAAACAGAAACAGATATAATTACAACACAAATGACAGTCGATAAAGAACATAATTGCAAAAAAAATATGCATAAACCACCATTCCATCATATAAAAATCCCCCCAACCAGACATCCAGGCATCAACACAAGGCATGACAAGAGCTAGCTTCTCTTCACAAGAAACACACAATCGAGTACCAAGAAAAAACGTCTTGCACACACAATCAACCCGATATCAAAAAAAGGTTTTCAATAAACAAGCTCATAAATCAACGAGTATTTGACATGTCGCTTCACTCCACTGTGTGTACTATTCAAAAAAAATACCCAAAAAAATAAAAATACAAAATACCCTACACAATAGAAAAGAAAAAATACTGTCATGCGCTAAATCGAAATATCAAGTTACTTTTCAAAAAAGATAATGAGTGCAATAAACTGGAGTACCCCGTGTAAGCATTTTGATAAAAAAAACGAGCAAAAATCGTCACATTTATGATAGTTACATGCAAAACCTCGCACATGCCCAAACCACATACCGTAACGACTCACACTCCTAAAAAAAACACATAAAAATTAACAAATTACACTACTCATCAAAAAAATTAAACAATCGCAAAAAAAATCCGCAGATGTTCAACCTGGCACGTTGCCAAAATACACGAAAACTTAACTCTGCTCGCGCTTCCATCCGAAAAAGCACAAAGAATGGCAAAATGACAATAACACGCTATCTTCAATCCATCTCACTAAAGATTCCTCCAAGACCTCCCCCCCACAAACCACCTGAAAATAACCCAAAAGGTTCATCAAACCTCTCATCCACGTACTCTCATCTCCACAATCAAATCATCCCAAAAAACCGTTCATGAAATCCCAAGACTCCCTCACCACCACCTCATTACATCCATATTCAACAACCAAAATACGCGACACACACGACAATATCATACAAGAAAACTCAATTTCCCCGAATCCACCAAAATATATCATAATTAAATTCCCCATAATCAAACCCAACTCAACCGTTAATCATTCCCTCATTTGCATATATCCAGAAAACCCATTCAATCGAAAATGAAAATCATCAAAATATAAAGCCCCTGCGAAAACCTCAAAATTTCTCGTGTTCATTTAATACACTTGTTACATCATACTGACAAAGAAAACCCAACAAAACCCCGCGCTCAAAGCCCAACAATAGCACCACCGTATCATGTTCACGTAACCCGTTCATCCAACACAGAATCATCACAAAACGCTTCTTTATCAACATAATAGAGTATAAAATGGTCAGTCAATAGCTACACTGACCATCAAACTCATCAGTTACCCAAAATCCCCATAATAAAATTACACATTCGTCCTTTATCCGATATTATCACACTATCGTTTCCTCAAGCACAGTTACGTTTACTCTTCACCAAACGAGCCTCTTTGTACAATCGTATAAGCATATAATATCTTTCATATCTATATATATAAGCATATCTATAAGCACAAGCCCATTCCCCCAACATACCCATCCACGCCATCCCTCTCTCTCTCTCCCTAAAAGCTACAAACCCAAGCCAACTCTCCGATGACTCATCCCAAAACAATAAGCTCCCGTTTTACACCCATACACATCCACACATTGTCTCTACCATTCCCCATCCATGCAAATTTCCCAACTACTGACCACCACTCTCTACTTACTAAACACACAATTAAATCCCATAAACTCTCGCTTTTGAACTCTACAAAACACCATCATTCAGAAACACGCCAGACCGTGAAGCAAACTAAAAACCTAAACATTCCCCATTTGAATAAAATTACAACTATCGCATACTCAATCCTCACCGCTCTTCCATTCTTATGATAAATTTTCTTCGTGTGTAAAAGGATTTGCGTTTAAATACACTCTTATATGCATCCCAATACGAATGCTCATATTGTTACAACCTTTTACACAATCCTAAACCCCCTCTCAAAATATCTCTATCAAGTCACTCGCATAAAATTAACTCCAAAAACTCTTCTCCTTCCTTTACACGCTCCTTTGACAATCCTCTATCATCATCAAAACAGATCACAAAATATATTCTCAATTCCCAACCCGCAGGTGTTCGTTCACAACGTTGAGTAAAACTCATCAACCTACAAGACGATAAACAGTAGCGTAATTACAAAACAAATCGAGTAGTACACTTGACTATCATACGAATCTCTTGTTAAATTAAATCAACGAGATGTCATGAATTTAAGAGAAAATCGAGGTGAATAATTCTCTGTATTCACACACGATCCAGTAAAACATCCACATTACATGACATGTCTATTCATGAACAATACCAAACTCCCGTGTAAAACAAGACAAAATTTAATAACATCAAATTCATCCACAACACTGAACAATCCAGCACATTGCCTTATTCATCAAAAAACATTACACCCGAAACTCACACATGCAACTCTCACACATCAGGTGCACAACCATTCCCCCGAGAAAACACGACAAATCTGTCGAAATTATGAACCATAATGAAATCTGATGAAAAGAGGACAAAAATCTTACACTATATTTTCATCACCATCCCCGATACTTTTTTTCGCTAAACCCGTCTTACCAATATCTTTAAACTCCCTTGACTTTAATCATAAGCATCATCACCAACGATACCAAAAAAAACATGACCCAAATGTAAGGTTACTATTATGCCACTCTATCCACACAAAATACATACTCATCACAAAACTACGCATTAAAACTCATCAAAGAAAAAACGAACAAAAGGTCCAGTCCTCTAGTCCTCATGATCATCGACGACGATACTGTTGGTACCATGACACTCACCATCATACACATCGTTCCTTCACAACTTTAAAACCCCCGTTACATACAGAGAGAAAAAAGTACCTCAACCATCATCAACATCCAGCTTACCCAAAAAAACTAAAACCCAAACCCAACAAAAGAATATTTACTGCCTGCCCATCAACCGCTTTTGCATACGACGAAACAAAATAAAAAGCCAAAATAAAAGAGAGAGAGAAAAAGCCAAAATAAAAGAGAGAGAGAAAAAGCCAAAATAAAAGAGAGAGAGAACAAGCCTGCAACATCAACACAAGTAAAACTCAACCTTTTTTAGCTTCCAAACATGAACACAATAAAAACAACTGCACTCAAAGTTCTCTTTTTCCATCCATATCACCATCTCCCCTTTTTCTGTCAGAGAACGAGAACCTCTGTAGGACTACTGCTACCACAGAAGCAAGAGAAACCAGACAGCTCCTTTAAAACAGCCCAACACACTAGTTTGTGTATCCAGTCGCTTACACTGTCTCACCGTGAAAACAACTCTCCGTGGTCTCTCTTACAACTTACCTAAGTGTTCACTGATAAACTACAAACCAGTTCTTGTGTTCCAGACACTAGTGTCTCATGTCACCCCAAACAGACTCCAAACTTCACATATACTTACATGAAAACAACCAAACTTGTTTCAGTGTTATCAAAACCTTCACGAGAGCAACACCTCTCCGCTCAAAAAAGCTCAACACAGTCAATGTACTTATCGTGTTCACATGTTCTCAAAACTTTGCTCACTTCCCCACAAACCATAGTCACCCGTGTTCAGTTCTCCAAGAACATTCACAAAACTTGACATCGCTCTCTCCAGTTACAAATGTTCATCGAAATAAGACTACACTGCAAACTAAAATACACAACTAAACGAAGAAAATTAAACACCCACGAACTCACACTCAACCTATCCCTGAAAAAAATGGCGATAGCATACTACGTACCCCGGGAGTACGGTCCCCCACCACCACCACAACACCAAGTACCCCAAAACAACCCGGAAATAATAGACATCCACAACCACCACTTTGTACACCAAGACGCTAATAACAACAATGTCCAAGGAGCTCGTCCAAGACCTTCCAGTGACAATCAACACTCGTTAGTGTCGCTGTTTAGTGGGTTTGTTAACGAGATGATTGGAGTGTTTAGGAGTGGAAGTGGTGTGGAGGAAGGTTCTCAGCAGAGGGGTCAGCAAGAGCCTGTGAGGATGAGAAACAGGAGGCCTGCTGCTAGGGATCTACCTGACTTGAGGATTGATCAGGGGAATGGGCAAGGTAAGGAGTCATTTTTATTTTATTTTTATCAGGTTACCCCGGTTTAATATTAGTGCAAGTGTGTCATGTGTACAGTGATTGAGAAACAAGCTTTGCTTCCTTAACAGAGTGAAAAGTTGTGAGATTTCATGAATTGTAGTCAGGATATTAGAAAATCATTATTCTCAGTCTCCAGTACCCAAAAACCATTTTCATCTCAATTTTTAAGAAAGTGACTCAGAAACGAGTATACCCCTTTTTACCAACAAACGATTTTCAAAAAGATTTAAAAACACCTACACAGCATCCCCCCGAGACAGGCATACTGGAGCCTTTTAAAACAACCCCATTATAGATAAACACACCTGTGATACACCCGATCCCTTCATCAAGTCAGATCTTGACTTTTAAAAAATCATTCTCAAGAAAAAAACGTTCTGGAGTGTAGAAAACAAAGAGATTCAAACAAGAGAGTTTCAAAATAAAACGTTCGCTACTATACCCACCTGTGAGATGAAGAGAGAGAGAGAGAAACTAGTTTTTTTATGTAATCAGGATAAAAAGAGTAAATCAGAACAGAACCCATCTTTTCTATTCCACACAATCCCTACACACATGATTGACTCACCACCACGATGACTCGCCAATACGCACGTTTCGCTAGTACAAAGCCCCACGCCACGAAAAGTGCATTTCCCTGTTTTGTCGCTTCACAACTTCCTGTAGTTCCACACCCACTCACACAA